>CM077148.1:99247250-99368296 GCA_039583875.1 Platanthera guangdongensis | reverse complement strand
CCAAGAAAGCTAGCCAGGTGGGCCACCGAGGAAGAGAAAGAGTCAAGAAGGGAAAAGGCACAGGAGGAGAGAAGGGGAGAACCTAGGCAGGGAGCAAAGGCAGCTCTAGTGGCAACAACAGCCGAGCCGGTGGTGGCACCAGGAGCCCGACCGCCGGCTGGGATGGAGACCTGAGTGGCAGGGGCAAGGGCCACCAAGAGGATACTACGGAAGGTGTCACCATCAGGGGAGGCAAGATCAGTTCCACCCTCCGGGCCGGAGGCAGGGCCAGAGGCCCCGACTCCCCGATCAGGAGGAGGCCATGGCCATAGCTTTGGGAGCAAGGAGGGGGATCATGAGGAGGAGGAGAAGGGAGGTCAGGGAGGAGCTGCCCTATTGCGACTTCCATCAGGAGGAGGGGCATGCGACGGCCACGTGCCTGGAATTCTTGGAGATGAGAGGGAATAGGGAGCGGCAGCAGCAGCAGCAGGAGGCGCGGCAGGAAGTAAGGATCGAGGAAGTCCTGCCTCGGGCGGAGGAGGATCGTTGCGAGGACCGGGTGGATGTCGGGACCCGAGGAGGGATCAGAGTGATCCCCGGGGGAGTGGGGATCGAGGCTTCCCGCAAGGCAAGCCTCCACATCATGTACCGGCAGAGCGTCGCCTCTACATCCCAAACCCCGCCGCCGGAGGAGAGGATCACCTTCTCCAGGAGTGATATGCCAGACCACGAGGATCCGTTCTGTGATGCGCTGGTCATCAAGGCCGTCATCGAAAATTTCACTGTCTCTCGGATCCTCGTGGACAAAGGGAGCTCCGTCAACGTCATCTTCAAAAAGGAATTTGACGCAATGAAGGTGGAGGCTAAGAGGGTGTTGGCCTCGGACGGGTCCTTGTTCGGGTTCTTGGGAGAAAGGAAGGAAGTAGAGGGAGGAGTTGGCCTCCATGTCACCCTGTGGGGGCAGTCCCGAAACTGCAAGTTCGTCATTGTGGACGCCCCCAGCAGCTACAGCGTCATCTTCGGGAGGCCTCTCATCAGCGCCTTCCGCTGCGTCCCCTCGTCTTTCCATCAGTGTTTGAAGTTCAACGCTGAGGGGTCCAGGTCAGGGTCAGGGGGGGACCCAAAGTGGCGCGGGAGTGTTATGTCACTGTGGTGAACACCATCTCTTAGAAGGAGGGAGCCGAGGAGATGGGACGGAGGATGGAGGAGGTCGAGCGGGAGGCAGGAGGGGAGGAGCCAGAAGTGAAGGACCACGCAGGAGAGGCGGCAGGAGGAGATCTGGAGAAGGTGGCCGAAGTGAGGGGCGCGGGAGAAGAGATGGAGGTAGAGGTCCCCATTCCAGGGGAAGAGGATGCCGAAGGATGGGGGGAGCGGTCCAGGCTGGAGGCGGCAGAGGAAGTGGTGGAACTGGAGGTGCTCACCCGGGGAGGTAGGACGGAGAAGGTTCGCGTCAGCGGAGGGCTGACCCCGGAGGACCAAGGCAGGATGCTGGAGTGCATCCAGAAGAACGTGGACATCTTCGCCTGGAACGCCGCGGAGATGCCGGGGGTTGACACAGATGTGGCCTGCCACCGCCTCAACTTGGACCCGGGAACACGCCCCGTTCAGCAGAAAAAGAGGTCCACGACAGACAAGCTGGCGGAGCCCATCAGGGAGGAGGTGGCAAAGCTTCTCAAGGCTGGCTTCGTGTCCGAGATTCAGTACCCCGGCTGGGTCTCCAACGTTGTGATGGTTAAAAAAGGAGACGGCCGTTGGCGATTATGTATCGATTTTTCCTTGCTTAATAAAGCTTATCCTAAGGACTATTATCCTTTGCCTCGGATCGACGCACTGGTTGACTCAGTCGTCGGCTTTTCTGTAATGAGTTTTTTAGATGCCTTTTCAGGTTACCATCAGATCAGGATGCACCCCCCAGATATCAAGGATGTCTCATTCATCACAGGGGACGGCTGCTACTGCTACAAGATGATGCCATTCGGGCTGAAGAACGCTGGTTCCACCTACCAAAAAATGATGGATAGGGTCTTTAAGGAGCAGAGGGGGAGTAATTTGGAGGTATACGTGGACGACCTCATGATTAAAAGACGGGATGTGGACTCCCACCTCCGGGACCTGGAGGAGACCTTCGTCACCCTACGCAGATACAAGATGCGGTTGAATCCCCTTAAGTGTGTATTCGGGGCCAGCAGGGGGAAGATCTTGGGGCACCTCCTCACCCCCGCGGGGTTCGAGTCGAATCCAGACAAGGTCAAGGCTATCCTGGAGCTGGGGTCCCCGCGGAATGCAAAGGAGGTCCAGCAGTTGACGGGGAAGCTAGCAGGGCAGAGTCGCTTCCTTTCTCGGGCAGGGGAGAAGTGCTCCCCCTTCTTCAAAACGCTGAGGGGTGGTCAGAGGTTTGAATGGACCAAGGAATGCGAGGAAGAATTCCAGGCCCTCAAGGCGCAGTTGACATAGGCTCCGCTGCTCCAAGGGCCGAAAGAGGGGGAGGATTTGTTCTTATATCTCGGTGTCGGGGCGGAGGCTCTGAGCTCCGTCTTGGTTCGAGAAGAGGGAAAGAGACAGCTCCATGTCTATTACGTCAGCCGGGTCCTGAGGAAGGCCGAGCTCCGGTATCCGATCTTGGAGAAGCTTGTATTCGCCCTAATCATCTCGGCTCGGCGGCTGCGACCTTACTTCCAGGCACACTCAATCCGGGTTGTGACCGACCATCCCCTCCGCAACATCTTCGAGGGGGTTGAGCATTCAGGCCGGCTGGTCAAATGGTCGGTGGAGCTGAGCGAGTTTGATGTCTCCTTCGTTCCGCGGCTCTCGATCAAAGCTCAGGCGATGGCCGACTTCCTGGCTGACTACGTTGTGGAAGTAGCAGAGGAAGAGCTCACCCGCCCGACTCCCTGGAAAGTGAGAGTGGATGGAGCCTCAGGGAGGCATTCCCTTGGAGTGGGGGTGGTCCTAGAAAGCCCTCAAGGGACTCGGATTGAGCAGACGGTGGTGGTGCACTTTCCCATTACCAACAACCAGGCCGAGTACGAGGCCGTGATAGCAGGGCTGCGCCTGACCAGGGAGCTGGGGGTGCTGGATGTGGAGGTCCTCACTAACTCCATGGTGGTGACTTCCCAGATCAACGGGGAGTTCGAAGCAAGGGAACCCACCCTGAAGTCATACTTGGCCAAAGTGAAGGGGGTCATAGGCACCTTCCAGACCTTCTCCATCCGACACGTGCCAAGGGGAGAGAATGAACAGGCCGACCAGCTAGCGAAGCATGGCCCCCGGGCGGGGGGCACCATCACTGACCTGTTCCGCCCCTCCATCGAAGAAGGGGAGCTCATGGAGATCGACCAGCAAGCTTCGTGGATGGATCCAGTAGTAGTTTTCCTCTCCACGGGAGAATATCCGGAGGGGGTAGACAGGAAGAAGCTGAGGTACAAGTCAGCTTACTACCTCCTTAAGGACGGGCAGCTATACAGGAAGACCCTCTCCGGGATGCTGGCTTGCTGCGTAGCCGAGGGCGAGGCGCAGAGGATCTTGGAGGAAGTCCACTCCGGGGAGTGCGGGAGTCATTCCGGGAGTCGGACCCTGGAGGGAAGGATAGTCAGGCAAGGGTATTTCTGGCCCACCCTACGCCGCGACGCCGCGTAGTTCGCAAGGAGATGTCATAAGTGCCAGCTATTTGCCCCCCTCCAGCTACAGCCGGCCCAACAACTCAAGCGTATCACGGCCCCCTGGCCCTTTGCAATCTGGGGAATGGATTTGGTTGGACCGTTTCCCCAGGCCAGCGGTCAGAGAAGGTTCCTCCTAGTGATGATCGACTACTTCTCGAAGTGGATGGAGGTGAAGGAGTTGGCCAAGGTGACCTCCCAAGTGATCAGGAACTTTGTTTGGGGGGAGATCATCTGTCGCCATGGGCTGCCCCAGGCCATCGTCACAGACAACGGACCCCAGTTCGCTAGTGCCGAGTTCACCAGCTTCTGCGAGCAGCTTGGAATCGACCTCAGGTTCGCCTCGGTCCACCACCCCAGGAGTAACGGGAAGGTGGATGCCGCGAACAAGATCATCATCAATCTCCTCAAGAATAAGGTGGAGAATTTGAGGGGGAGCTGGGTAGAGCAGCTCCCCGCAGTTCTTTGGGCCCTAAGAACCACCCCTAGCACGACTACGGGGGAGACCCCCTTCAAGCTCTCCCATGGGTGCGAGGCAGTGCTTCCCGTAGAATTTGAAGTCCAAACGCCGCGAGTCGGGGTGGCCAGAGAGGGCCGAGAGGAATGGAGAGCCGAGAACGAGGGGGAGCTGAAACTCTCCCTTGACATGGTGGAAGAATTGAGGGACCTTTCGGCCATCCGACAGGAGGAGGTAAAACGAAGGATGGCCAAATACTTTGACAAGCATGTCAGAGTCAAGTAGTTCGCGGAAGGAGACCTATTGCTGAAGAAGGTAGACGCGGTAGGAAGGTCAGCGTCCGTAGGGAAGCTCAACCCCAGCTGGGAGGGGCCATTTATTGTGAAGGAAGCTTTGAAGTCAGGGGGCTATCGGCTCCAAAATGTAGAGGGCGAGACCCTGAGTCTCACCTGGAGTGGAGAAGACCTGAAAAGGTTTTTTCCCTTAGCGCCTGTAAGCAACACGTTGGTTATAATGAATTCTTTTCCCCCCCCCCCCCCCCAGTATTTCCATAGCCAGTTTGCATAGAGAATTGGAATGTGTTTGGACCCCGAGAAGATCCCGCTGCCAGGCTCTCACCTAGCTGGCAGGGCCGGAAGTCACTCGGTGTCATCCCTAGCCTCGAGAAGATCCCGCTGCCAGGCTCTCACCTAGCTGGCAGGGCCGGAAGTCACTCGATGGAATGTGTTTGGACCCCGAGAAGATCCCGCTGCCAGGCTCTCACCTAGCTGGCAGGGCTAGAAGTCACTCGGTGTCATCCCTAGCCTCGAGAAGATCCCGCTGCCAGGCTCTCACCTAGCTGGCAGGGTCGGAAGTCACTCGATGGAATGTGTTTGGACCCCGAGAAGATCCCGCTGCCAGGCTCTCACCTAGCTGGCAGGGCCAGAAGTCACTCGGTGTCATCCCTAGCCTCGAGAAGATCCCACTGCCATGCTCTCACCTAGCTAGCAGGCCGGACGTCACTCGATGGAATGTGTTTGGACCTCGAGAAGATCCCGCTGCCAGGCTCTCACCTGGCTGGCAGGGCCGGAAGTCACTCGGTGTCATCCCTAGCCTCGAGAAGATCCCGCTGTCAGGCTCTCACCTCGCTGGCAGGGCCGGTAGTCCCTCAATGGAATGTGTTTGGACCCCGAGAAGATCCCGCTTCCAGGCTCTCACCAAGCTGGCAGGGCCGGAAGTCACTCGGTGTCATCCCTAGCCTCGAGAAGATCCCGCTGCCAGGCTCTCACCTAGCTGGAAGGGCCGGAAGTCACTCGATGGAATGTGTTTGGACCCCGAGAAGATCCCGCTGCCAGGCTCTCACCTAGCTGGCAGGGCCGAAAGTCACTCGGTGTCATCCCTAGCCTCGAGAAGGTCCCGCTGCCAGGCTCTCACCTAGCTGGCAGGGCCGGAAGTCACTCGATGGAATGTGTTTGGACCCCGAGAAGATCCCGCTGCCAGGCTCTCACCTAGCTGGCAGGGCCGGAAGTCACTCGGTGTCATCCCTAGCCTCGAGAAGATCCCGCTGCCAGGCTCTCACCTAGCTGGCAGGGCCGAAAGTCACTCGATGGAATGTGTTTGGACCCCGAGAAGATCCCGCTGCCAGGCTCTCACCTAGCTGGCAGGGCCGGAAGTCACTCGGTGTCATCCCTAGCCTCGAGAAGATCCCGCTGCCAGGCTCTCACCTAGCTGGCAGGGTCGGAAGTCACTCGATGGAATGTGTTTGGACCCCGAGAAGATCCCGCTGCCAGGCTCTCACTTAGCTGGCGGGGGCCGAAGTCACTCAATGGCAATAACTTGCGACCCAGAACGAATCACGCTGCCGGGCTCCCACCTAGCCGGCAAGGCCGGGAACTACTCGAATGATGTTAACAGCAGGTCGGAATCACAAAAGTTAATCAAAAAGGGAGGGGTCTAACATAGCCCCCCCAGCCCCAAGAAAGGCGGCCGGACGGAGGCGAGAACCTGGGCGAGGGTCCGCAAGAAGTTTGATAACTCAGACAAAGGACGAGCCGACTCGCCTCGCTTGAAGGGAGAAGCAGCCACATCATCAGGGCTGGGTCGCAGAGGCAGGCCACCTTGCGCGGTAATAGCAAATATACAGAGGCAGGCGAGAAAGTATTTATAAAATCAATAGTAGATAAAAATCACGAAGTCTAGGCACAGCTCGCGCGTGCGTCTCAAAACAGCTAAACGTGCATGATATATACATCTAATAAACAAATGTCAAAAGAGCGGGGGTGACGCGAGACTCGGGGCGAGAAGTCCTAAATGCGCTGGAAGGACTGGTCTCCAGGGTCCGGTACGGGGAGGAACAGCGCCGGAACCACGTTGCCCGCCGAGAGCTCCGTCGCCTCGCTCTTGAGAAGATCCGCGCGTCGCAGCATCTGCATCGTGTACTTTGCGGCGCTGGCGGCGTTCTTTTGCATCAGCACCTCCAACTCATGGTCGGAGTGGTGCGCGAGCGGGCAGCCCCTGTTATCAGGGGGAGGGACAGCGGCGGCGTCCTCCAGCTCGCGTACCCGTGCCTCCAGCACTGACTTGTCCTGAGCAAGGGTGGCGATCTCAGCACTAATCCGACTGGCCGTCGTGGCATCCTGAAAAGAGGAAAAGAAAGTTATAAAGTGGATTCGCGAGAAAGGGCGGTTGTCGAGGGTGAGCACATACCACCCCGCCCAGGTACTGCGCGAGGGACTCTTCGGCCGCGTCGGCCCGCCTCCTTTGAAGGTTCGCGTCTTCCTGAGCAAGCTTTTGGGCCTCCTCCCTCTCGTCCGCCAGCTTCTTCAGGGAGGTGGCGTTCCGCTCCAGCTGGGTGCAGCGCCTCCCTACCACATGAGCTAGCTCCAGGCTGCGTAGCTGGGCCCGCGCGCTCTCGTGAACCAATACTCGCATCGCCTCTTTGTCGTAGATGGCGGCGTCTTCTCGCGAGTATAGGCCGAACGAGAAATTATACGCCTCCCCGCCGATGGTGTCCTGCTCCAGCCAGCTCGGCAGAAGAGTCGAGACCACCGCCCGGTTAGACTCCTTGTCCCATGACAGGAGCGGGACGCCGAGCTCGTCCAGGTATTTCTCGCTGTAGCTGAAGTTGCGATGTCCTCTCGGCACCGGCTTCGCGGCGGTTTGCGACCCGTCTGGCGGCCCCGAAGTGCCCACCGCTCCGGTGGGAATGTCGCTGGTCGAAGCGATCACGGGAGGGGAGCCCTCGGTCGGCAGATCTGTCGGGGCCATGCCTTTCCCTTGGCTCACAGCGGGTTGCCGACCCGAAGTCTTCGCCACTTTCGGCGGGGAGTGGGCTGTCTGTCGCCCGGCCGCTTCTTGGCCGGGACCGACGGGGGCTCGCGCTGAGCGGCGTCCGCGGCACGCGCTCGGGCGAGAACCCCGGGGGCAATCCGAGCGCTCTCATAGGGGAGATGAAGAGGGATGTCCCGCTCGCCTGCCAAGAAGAGGGGTTGAGACAGAGAAGAAAAGGGTAAGGCAGAGCAGTGACAAGTGGCAAACCTCCCCCTGGTGTGACGGCGGCAAGGTCATCAAGATGGCGGCGCAGATACACGACCTCGAAGTTCTTCCCGGCGAAGAACCCGCACAAGTCGGCCTCGTGGCCCCCCAGGCTGGGCGGACGGTAACTCGCCTCGCTGAGCTGCACCGGCGAGAAGGGGATGTTGCCGAAGTCCCCTTTGACGAACAGGAACTTCTTGAGCCAGTTATGACTCTTATTTACCGTCTCACGCACCTTGAGGTGGGCGCTAGAGAAGTAGTTGGTACCATCCCGGTTCGCCCGGAAGGAGAATAGCTTCCGGAAAACAGCGAGACTAAACTCGACTCGCTCCTCTCGCAGAAAGCAGACAAACCCCACCATAATGGCTATGGAGTTCGGGGTCATCTGACCTAGGATGACCCCGAAGTACTTCAGCACTTGGCGTACCTCGGGCCACAGGGGAAGTCGCAGGCCCACCTCAAAGTGAGCCAGGGGTATGACGAGCTCGCCCCTGGATAAATCGTTGATCTTCTCTGTTTCCCCGGGCCGTCTCGCCGAAAAACCAGGCGGGACGTGGTCGCCGAGAGCATCCAGGTACTCGCGTTCCGAAATGACGGCGTGAGGGAAATCGTGCTCTGAGAAGGTCCAGGCGCACTTGCTTCGACCGTCCGCATCGCCGCCGCCACCGCCCATTTCCACCGAATCGCCACCAATCGTGCGAGACAGATCCAGAAAGCGAGCACGAGCCGAGATTCGCAGAGAGCAGGAAGCGGGAGAGTGTTTTGAACCGGTGAAAGAATAAGAAACGGCAAGGCCTATTTATAGGGAGAGAGAAAGGGCGGGAAAGTTCCCGCCGAATGAAGGGGTGCGTGTAGCCAAAAATCAGCCCGACGGTTCAACTTCCCAGCGCGCAACCGCACCGCAATGGCCGATCAGGCGTGGTTCTCGCCCGGCCGCATCCGCGCAAGACTTGAGCGGGCGAGTCTCGGCCCGCACCCGCCGGGGATTCCGCGCGAGTCGGGAAACTCCCGGCTGGCGAGCTCCATCGGCTCGCCCTCACCCCGATCGGCAGGACGGGTAGAGCGAATCCTTTCCCTGACCCGCCCCACAGAGAACGAAAGCAATAACATGGTAATTTCAATACACATCAGCAGTAAAAATTAGGCCCGCACGCGGGCAAAAAGAGTTGCGAATCGCTACAGGTACAAGATAACTTTGAAATAATAGAAACTCCGCGATATCCCGCGAGCGAGGGGAAAAAGGCTGGATCAGTACTCGATCCACTTCCACCTGCCCCGTCGCTTCGTTCCCGATCGCGGCGGCACGCGAGGATAGTGGTAATCGCGAACCGCCACCAACTCCCGCTCAGCCAGGCCGACTTGCTTTGAGACATTCCTAAGACGCTACTCGGCTCGCGTAATGTGCACGCCCGGTGAAGTGACATCGTAGTCTTCTGCTGCACGCGGGGGTCTCTCCAAGGCCGCGAGCCGGGCCGCGGTGTCGGCTTTGTCTTGATCGACCCTCTTCACGATCTCCTGAAGCAGCAGCGTGTGTTTCTGGAACAGCCACGTCACCTGCCTCTTCATCCCCACCGCATCGGTCGGGTCACCCAGGTAATCAGAAACACTGTCCACGTCGGGCGGAGGCGAATACCCTTTGCTCATCTCAGTTTCGAAGGAGAGCATGTTGTAGCCTACAAAAGGGCGATTCAGAAGGAGCGAGCGAGGACAAAGCCAAAGGTGAGTACTAGCTTACCAAGGGTTGGCACGTCGTCCGCGCCGATGGATGGGCGAGAGGAGCCCGGCCGACCCTGAAAGGCTTCTCCCTCAAGGGCCTCAAGAGATTTTCCCAGTCCGTGGGGAGCCGGCGAGCGAGGGGTTTTCGGAGGTGGGCGGTCCAGACCTGGGGAACTAGCGACCCTCTCGGGCGACAAGGGAGGGGGGCGATCCCCTCCCCCGTTCCCCACCTCTTCACAAGGAATTGCCTGCAAGACAAAAGATCAGAGGTGCAGCGATAAACCGAAGAAGGTCACGTACCCCAGGAACGACCTCAACACCCACCGCCGAGCTGGAGCCCGGACGGTCGTCCGCCGGAGACCGCCTAACAATCTTTCCCTTTGCCGACCTAAAGAGAGGGCCGGGAGACCCACGTGCTAGCCAAGGGGCGGCCTCAAGGGCCTCCTCCCGAGTCTTCTGGCCCGCTGCCACCAGGCGAGCTCGCACCTCATCGCTGACCGGCATCGAGAAACTGTAGTCTGTTCAAGAAAAATGAGGGGGTCTGGGGAGCCCCCCTAGGCTCAGCGGTATATTTATAGCCAGACAGTTGGGCCCCACCAGAAGATTCCCTGCCAGCTCAGCACAGTACTCGCCGAACACGCGGGCTGGATGATTCTTTCTGAGCTTGCATCAAGCTCAAAAAGAGAGGGGATTGTGTATAACCCCGTGTCCGGTGAGCGGGTCCCGCCAGGGAAGTCGAGCAGACCTAGCCCCGCGACCCGCACCCAAGCGGCAAATAGATATATGGCAGGAGGCTGGCCCGCTCCCGCCCATTTCAGGCGAGCGAGCCGGGCGAGGCGAGCGAGCGGGTCGCGCAGAGAACCGCTGGCCAAAGCGGATGGGTTTGGCGACCCGCGACTAGCGAGCCGACCGGTGGGTCGCGGTGGCCGCCGGCCAGCTCCTACACGCGACCGGGCCGCCGGTCCACCCCGGCAGAAGACAGGCAGGTCGCGGCGGTCCGGCTCGCGCTCGCCCAGGAAGAATAGGCAGGCCGCTTGAGCCAGGTCGTGCCCGCCTCCCGCAGAGGAGGATTGGAGGCGAGCTGACTCCCCAGGGGTGCAAATAGCCACTCAGAACGGCGGAGCGACGCTGTTGGCAGACCAGGTTGGACTGCGCATAGCTACTTAGAACAACGGACTTTGGCTGTTGGCAGACCCAACCAAGGGCCTTTTGGTATTTTCAGGTCAGTTCTTTTGGTTATTGGTAGTTCAGATTCCAAAAAAACTATAAATAAGACCCAAGGGGTACCTCAGAGGGCACGCTTTCAGTGCCTCCTTACTCTCGTTTTCAAGTGCTCTCTGAGGGTACCTTAGCTCGGCTTCTGGCTAAGGAGGGGAAGCGCTCAGAGATCTTCCGGGTTTGTGGTGGGACCTACATGCCGAGCCCTTGGGTCTGTTTCTTCTTGTCTTCTTCGTTGTTTTTCTTGCAGGAGCAAAGTAGGCGCGAGACCACCCCTTCCCCAAGGGTCGAACTCCACAAGAGGCCGGATTCCGGTTTCAACATGATGCATAATATGTGTTTGTATATGGATCCACCATATGTGGCAACATGTGACGGTTATGTAGTATGCGATGCATAACCAGCATCACATGGGTGCCCACCGATTAGCACGTTCTCATTTTTTTCATTACAAGCGATGTTATGTAGTATGTGATGCATAACGTTTCATGTGTACGCCGCTCATAACATGCATTAAGGCCTTTTTTGATTGCATAACACAACATGGATGACATAACATTGCATCTGCACACGTGCCAAGCTAAAGATTTCCATGATGACACATGTACAGACATAGTTTTGAGTCAAAAAGAATAAGAAATTATTGCATTCATGGTTTAGCCACATGAGTCAGTAGGATGACGGTATATCATCCAAAGTTTAGGCATGACATCATTATTGAAAATCCTAGAGCAAGTTTGCAGCTTGATCAAGTACTTAAGTATGTTTATCTGGACTATGTTTTTGGTGCTAGCAGTTGGGATAGGTTTTGATTCGTATTCGTTATTTTTATTAGAATGACACCTAAGCGTGTGGCGAGCAGGTCGACTCCCCAGTAATAAGGCGAGTCTTCTGGTACGCAGAGCGAAGTGATGATTGAAAGTCTACGGTAGAGTAGTGAGACTTTGTGCAGATAGATGGTGGAGATGTAGTCGCAGATACAAGCATTATTACCGGTTGTGTCAGGACAGTTGTCGCGAATGCAGGACCCAGTTGTGGGTCAGGCTATTCCTGTTCCCCCTTCTCCTGTTGTGCCCCCAGTGTTGTTGCCAACATAGATGATGTTTATCTCGCATTTCTAGAGACTAGGTGTAAGACCCCCTCCCCCTTACCAAGGAGGGCTACCGGGTCTTATGCCCAGAACTGCCGTCTTACGGTGGCACTAACGCACGGGTTAGTCGACAACGCAACATGCTGATCCTGCCGGCTAGTACGATCATTTAACCTGTAGGTCAATATGAGAAGAAGAAGTAAAGCAGTATATAAATCCACTAGTCCACAAGTCACATAGTACAATCATATATATGAAATGAAAAGTACACCAATATAGTCCACAGAAGAGTACAAAAGAAAGAGTAATAAGGGCTTATGCCCGGTACATCAAATCCACTCTCTCTCAAAATAAAAACGGAAGCTACACTAATACATCAGAACTCGTCCCACCTGAGGACGCACAGTAGTGGTAGTAGCCTGCTGAAGCGGTATCTGCTCCTCAAGTCCTACCTCCTCGACGTGCTGGTGCTCCATCTCCATGGCCTCCTAAAAATAGTATGGTCACCGACCATTAGTCAAAAAGACTAAGTCGTTTCCTCCGCACCTCGCCCCGCAGCTCCTAGGCACCGAGCGGGAGGATGAAGCGGAGGACAATAAGGGGTAGCAAAAGTGGAAGCAGGTGATAGAGTCTAACTAGCAGTTGTAATAAGTAATGTTGATCTACTCTAGCAGTTCTAAGTATAGTACAAGTAAGTAAGAGCAGTGCAGTAAAGGAAGTAAAGACAACAGTAAGAACAAGTAAATAAACTATTCTACCACTATACTATCATCACAAAAGTACCCTAACTTATATAAATGCCCATACAAATATATAAGTTAGTATTTCCAGGAAATTTAACTTATCATATAAAAAAGCCCATACTAATTTATATGATAAGGATCTATGAAGCGTATGACCTAATATGAATGATTGTTATGATGCAATTTCATACACAGGCAAGTGCAACTCACACACAATGACTCTGTGATCACAGACCTTTAGTTCCCACTTTTTGAGAGCTAGCATCACTCTCGGGTACCACCGCTGTGGCTACGGTAGCAGCGGAGCGGGCGTCTCCGCTTCTAGGCCGGTATGCACACTACCAAGCCTTAGACCCCTCTCATACGCCTCTGTACACATCCAAGGTGCACTCTAGAGTCTCGCGTACGTACTTTGCTGACAACCCGTTAGTCTTGTTGGGTCGGATGTGCGTTATCGGGGATCGTCCTCCAGACCGCAGTGTAAAACAACCGACTGGCCCCTCTAACCCTCACAACCGCCTGGTGCACCGTACTGCCATCGGTGTGACGAACGGCCAGTACCGCATGCCCCGCCACTAGATTTATGTACATGCAAGTATTTTACTCCGATCCTTCCGCTCGCAGGACCAAACCCGTCCTGAAAACCCTCAAACCCATCCCGGGTGAGAATGCACATTAGTGCCTTTATACCAACTCCCTCAAACCCTACACGGGTGAGCATATATCATGAATCTCTCCAACTCTACACGGGCGAGAAGGTACAACAAATGTCCTAACCTATTAGACTACTCTTGTCTACGTGTTATTATACTTAGTGATTTAAGGTTAATCCCAGGACTACCCCTGGTATTCCCTGTGAAGGGCTCTCAAGGGGCACTAGGAACTGTGTTGGGATTACGCCCAGCGTTCCCTTTCGCAAGGATATTTACTTTAGTTGATGGCTACCCATGTTTCACCCCAGCTCTCTTTGTTGCTCTGGAACAACCCTAGTGACTTAAGATGTTACCGGGAAACCGACGGTCTTCCGTCGACCCCCACTCCAGGTACTACCTAAAGACTTGCACTTTTAACCCCATCACTAAGACCATACTATCCAACAGGGATTATTCATATTGCACTCTCTTATTTCTTCTGATAATCAATCCTCTGGTAACCCCTAAGGCAAGACCTATTTATGTTATATGCATACCATGTCCTATTATTACCCTAAAAATGGAATCTTGAAATCCTTAAGTCATCTTGCCCCTAAATATTTATCCTAGGGTGGTATGGGCTAAGGGAACTATCCTATGAATTCTCATAATTTTCCTTGGCCAAATAATCCTTTAATTAAATCTTTTAAATTAATTACTAGGTCACTTTACACATGAAGTAGTATGATTTAAGATCCACTGACCTAGGAAATTTTTCCTAAGTTGTATCTTGATAAAGTATTTCTGTCTACAAGGTTTCATAATTTTCCTTTGAATATTTATACCAATTCCTTATTTAATACCAAATTCACATAATTTCCATTTTCCAAATGAAGTACAGGTAATATGTAATCCAAAATTGCAGGAAAATTACAGAACATATAAAACATTAATTTATGAATATTGGCAGAGTTTCATCAAATTTTATTGTGTAATGGCCTATCAATTTCCATTCTTACATATTTACCAAAAATGCCATTATATTAATTTAAAAACTATCAACACACCCATTAATTCTGAAAAATTTATGCAAGACTAATAATACAATTTTACAGCACTAGAAGTATTTCCAGATTTTTCTGAGATGCATATCCATCAATTCAAGAATAATGAAATAAAGGTAAAATGGGCATTTTAAGATATTTTATTCCAAAAGTTCTTCAAACAGAAAGATCAAATTTTCCTAAGTCAAATGTAACCATATTTTTGCAACTTGGCAAAGTTTGAGAATTTGTACTTGAGGAGAACCTATTTTTCAAATTTATTTTCAAAAGCAGCTATATTTAAAAAAATTCCATTTAATGGGATTTTTTATTCCAAAAATCCCATAATTAATCTGAGGGGTGAAATTTACCCTAATGAACCACTGTAAACAAATACAAGATTTTTGAATGCTTCCATTAGGCTGAATACACAATATTTAAACTATTGCTATTAGCACCCAAGGCAATATGTACACCAACACATGCAAGTAGATTTTCCCATCATGCAGTGATCCAAAAGTGCTGAAATTTTTATCATGCACTAATGGTGTTTCCAAGGACCCACCCCCAAAATTTGGGGCCATGAGGAGTCATATAACTCCATATATTTCATTAATTTACATTTTGAGATTATGACCAAAACTATAGGAAACGTTGCTTCAAAAATTCCTAAATTTTGTCAGGGGCTAGGTATACCCTAATCATGTATGTACCATATATTTGGGGCCATGGTGATTGCTGGTTTGACTTGGGCATCCAAATGAATTTCTGCCATAGTCTAGGACCAGTCCTAGGAGAAATGTCCTACAGGCCAGAATACTGGACCAACGTTACTGATTAAGATGTCCAATTAAAGGTAACAGGTAAGGATACATTTTTAATTCAGGGATCAGGTTCTGGAAATGCCTCTAAGAGGCCTAAAAATGGCATGCAAAGTCACTGAATAAGTGTGACATGATATTTACAATTCATAATGATTAAAATTAAACTTATATTTAATATCTGCACAAATCTTAAAGCATCTATGAACGGGATCCGTTCATCGTCCCCACTGGATTAACGGCTGAGATTCATATTTCCTGGACGATGTTTGCTGGCGGTTTCCGGCCAGCTGAGCCACCACCACCGCCGGCGGATGTCGCCACCACCTTCGCTAAGGTGGGGGCTAGCGTTTCCCGGCGGTGGGGCCGCCGGAGTTTGCTCCTCCGGCAAACCCGAGCAAGAAGAAAAAGCCTGAATTTTCTCATTTTCCTCTCATGGCATCGGGCTCGATTGAGCCCGATACCTCCCTAAATGGATCTAGAATTCTAGTACAGGTAGAGGGCCGGCGAAACGGACCTGGATTGGGGCTTGGCTGCGGGTCAGGCGGCGGTTTGCCATGGTGGTGGTGCGTCGGCGAGCTCCACCCCAAATGCTTGATTCTCCACCATTTTCCATGTTCCAGCACTCGATTTCGATTCCTTTCTACCTCCTGAAGCTATTGGTGAGGTTATTTGGGGCTGAGGTGGAGTATATGGGGAGATACAACCAAGGTGAGCTCGGCCTCAGCCTTGGTTGCTCCGCCCCTGCTGCCAAGTGGCACACAACCCCCAATTTCCACTGGAATGAAGTGAGGAGGTCGGCCAGCTGGTGTTGGGCAGAGAATTTCAGCTGAAGGGGTGGCCATGTGGCCACCATTCCCTTTCATCCCCATTTCTCTCTCCTCTTTCTCTCAAAATCTCATTTCTACCCCTTTGCATGCATTCTCTCTCCTGTTTTAGAGGGGTAGGGCTGGTCTTGTTCACTTGGGCTGGCCATGGGCCAAATTTGGTGGGCTTGGTCCAAAGGAGGGTGGCTTAGTCTTCATTTCACTCTTTTAGGTCAAATAGTTGACTTGTTGACTTGGAGTGTTGACTTAGTCAACATGGTGGGTGGGCTGAGCCTACTTGGTGGAAATGGGTCTAGTGGCACCATCCAACTTGGGTTGGGTCAAGGGGGTGCCCTACTTATGCTAATTGGGCTTATGAGTGTGGGTTTGACCAAATTAAGCCCATGGTTGACTTGGGTCAATTAGGGTCAAACTGTTGACCTAATGGCATGCCCTAGGGTGCACTTAGATTGTTTTTAGGGTTAGGGCAATGTGGTGGGGTCATGGTGTGGCTAGGGTCCTCACTTAGGCTAGTTTGACCTAGTTTGACTAAGGTCCTATAGTGGGCTCCACATGGCTACCATCCACTACCTAGGGTCAAACCTAGTTGATCTCCTTAAATTCACCCCATGCCTAACCCAATCTAAGTTGAGGGGTCCAAAAGTAACATGAGATGTTACAAATTCCAATAAACAAGAAAATAATTTCGTCCCCGAAATTTAAGTTCGGGTCTACGGGGTTCTACTTGCAAGAATTTTTAAGAAACTTTAAAACATAACTTGAAAGTACCTGATGCAAATAGCTCCTGGTGTTGCTCCAGCATCAGATCCCTCAGCTCCCAGGTGTTATCCTCCCGTCCATGGTTGGACCACAACACCTTCACAAGAGGGACCTTCTTCTTCCGCAACACTCGGATGTCTGTATCGTCAATCCGGATCGGCTCCAATCTAACTGATCTGTCAGGCTCTACCGGTCCGGCTGTAGTAGTAATGTGCTGCTCCGGCCGAAGGAGAGCTCTTCGCAAGGAAGAGACATGGAAGATGTCATGTAATGCACCCAACTCCAGTGGCAGCTGCAGTTGGTAAGCTAAGGGGCCGATCCGCTCCATGATCAGGTATGGCCTCATGTATCGTGGACTGAGCTTCTTGTGCCTCTGCACCCGAGAGACACCGTGTACTCGATGTATCTTCAAGAAAACTCTGTCCCCAACCTGGAACCTTCCGGTGCCGAGCATCATAATACTTTGCCTGCCTGCTCTGGGCCTCTAGTAGCCGATCCCTGATCAATCAAATCTGAACCTCAGTATCCTCTATATAATCCGATCCAAGAGCCCTGGTATCCACATCCTGAACCCATGATAGCGGTGTTCGACATCTCCTCCCATAAAGTACCTCATATGGAGCCATCCTGATGCTAGACTGGTGGCTGTTATTGTACGAGAACTCAATCAGTGGCAGCAGCCTCTCCCAAGGCTTCCCCGTATCCAATATGCATAGTCTGAGTAGGTCCTCCATGGTCCGGATGGTCCGCTCGATCTGTCCGTCGGTCTGTGGATGGAAGGCGGTACTAAAAGTAAGCCGAGATCCCAAGTAAGCATGCACGGCCCTCCACTCGCTCGAAGTGAACCAACCATCACGGTCCGAAATAATCGTCCTGGGAATGCCATGAAATCTGACGAACTGCTCCACAAATAATCTCACGAGAACTGCAACTGGGGCATCCTTCCGAACTGGAATAAATCGTGCTATCTTGGTCAGTCTATCCACTATGACCCATATAGAATCATGCCCAGAGTGGGAGCGAGGCAATCCGTGTACAAAGTCCATAGCAATGTCCTCGAACTTCTATTCTGGAACTGGCAATGGCTGTAGTAAACCTCCCGTGCTCTTGCATTCTGCTTTCACACGCTGGCAGGTCTCGCAATGGGTCACAAAATCTGTGATCTCCCTCTTCATCCCGGGCCAATACATAGACCTCCGCAAATCTGCCCACATCTTGGTGATGCCGGGGTGCACTGAATATCTAGAGCAATGAGCCTCTCTGAGTATGTCATCCCGCATACTGCCCCCTGCTGGTATGTAGATGCGCCCACGGAATCGAAGAAGATCATCCTGTAGCGTGTAGTCCTCAACCTTGCCCCTCTCCTGGGCACTAAAAATTGGCTATAACGCAGCATCCAGCCTCTGATGTGTTCGGATGTGCTCCTGTATATCATCGTCACTGATCACTGAGCTCAAATACTCTCGATACACTAATGGTTCGGTCTCAGATACCATGGTAATGTGCATGTCCTCCATCATTTGTAGCAGCTCTATAGACATCAACCGGGGCTCCGGTCCAGAAGTGTCGGCCCTCCTGCTCAAAGCATCTGCTACCGTGTTCGCTTTTCCCGGATGGTAGTGGATCTTATAATCATAGTCACAGAGGAATTCCAGCCATCTCCTCTGTCGCAGGTTTAAGTCCTTCTGTGTATCGATATATTTAAGATTCTTATTATCTGAAAAGATGTCACAATGAATCCTGTATAAGTAATGCCTCCATATCTTTAGGGCGAATACCACAGCCCCGAGCTCTAGGTCATGTACTGGATAGTTATGCTCATTCTTCTTCAACTGTCTTGAAGCATAAGCAATAACATGTCCATGCTGCATCAGGACTGCACCCATCCCCTGATAAGAGGCGTCCGTGTATATCTGGAATCCTTTGCTCCCGGATGGAAGCGCAAGAATGGGGGATGAGATGAGTCGGTCCTTCAGCTCCTGAAAAGCCGTCTCGCACCGCTCTGACCAAACAAAATCTGCATCCTTCTTCGTCAAGGACGTGAGGGGGAGTGTTATCCTCGAGAACCCCTCCACGAACTTGCAATAATACCCTACTAGTCCCAAGAAACTGTGAATGTCAGATGCGGTCTTTGGCCATGGCCAATCCTCACTGTCTATATCTTGGCTGGGTCCACTGCTAATCCAGCCCCACTGATCGTGTGTCCCAGGAAAGCCACCTCCTGTAGACAGAACTGGCACTTTGAAAAATTTTGCGTACATCTAGGACTCCCTCAGTCTCTGCAAGACCTGCGCCAGGTGCTCTGTATGCTCCTCCTGAGTCCGGGAATATATCAGAATGTCGTCGATGAACACAATCACGAAGCGGTCTAAGAAGGGCTCGAATACACGGTTCATTAGACTCATGAATGCGGCAGGGGCATTCGTGAGCCCAAAAGGCATCACCGTGAACTCGTATAATCCATAGCGTGAACTGAATGTCGTCTTCGGTATGTCCTCTTCCCTGATACGGAGCTGGTAGTAACCGGATCGCAAATCTAGCTTCGAGAACCAGAAGGCTCCCTGCAGCTGGTCAAATAACTCATCTATCTGAGGCAGAGGTTATGTATTGCGGACCGTTAACTGGTTCAGCTACCGGTAATCTATGCATAGTCGCAATGACCCGTCCTTCTTCTTCACAAAGAGAACTGGCGCTCCCCACGACGATGAACTGGGCCGCACAAATCCTGACTCGACTAGCTCCTATAGTTGAGTCCTGAACTCTGCTAACTTCCTGGGAGCCATCCTGTAGGGTGCCCGGGACACCGGCCTCGCTCCCGGTACTAGCTAAATCCTGAAATCCAAGTCTCTAGCAGGTGGTAGCCCGGGCAATTTCTCCAGGAATACATCGGAGAAATCCCGGACCACCGGAATATCTGAAATAGTCGTCTCTGCTCCCACCATCTCAAAGCAGATAAGATAAACTTCTTCACCCTACTCGTGGGCCTCACAGCCTGTACAGAAGATAACAATAGGTGGCAGATAGGCTGAATACCTTCAATGATAACATGAGAGTCGGCATGCCTTAGCGTGATCCTCCTGGACGGACAATCTATCCGAGCATGGTTCCGATGTAACCATGTCATGCCCAAAATCAAGTCGAAGTCTTGCAGCTTCAGAATAGTTGTTGGCGCCTCAAATGTCTTGCCCCCAATCTCGGCCTCCATATCACAATGTGCAGTGGTCCGCAGCTCTGACCCATCGGGTAGACGCACCCTCATCTCTAGTCCAGGAAACCTCTCCACGCCTTCGAGTCCGTCGATGAAGGCCTCGGATACGAACGAGTGCGAAGCACCCTGTTGGGTATATTGATCAAATGTACCTGATTTGAAGAAGCCTCACCTAACTCAATGATATGCATCATAATGTATTTGATGTTTGTTTGAGTTACTTGTGCAGGTTAGGTATTCACTAGACTGAAGCTAAAAGTTTCTAAGTCCATGTGTCGACACCCAGAGGGAAAGTGTCGACACTTGAGAAAGCTTTTGTCGACACCCAGACAAGCAGTGTCGACACTCGGAGTCATTGTGTCGACACCTGGGATGAAGAGTCGACACCAGACAGAAAGTGTCGACACTTGGAACTGTGTCGACACTCAGTAAAGAAGTATGCAGAAAAGCTGTGTTGACACTTAGCAGAAGTGTCGACACCTAGAAGAACTGTGTCTACACCAGAAAGTGTCGACACTTGGAGCTGTGTCGACACTCAGCAAAAGTCTGCAGAGTCTAAGTAAAAGTGTCGACACTCAACACAATGTGTCGACACTATGCTGAAGAGTCAGTATTTGAAGTAAGTGTCGACACTCAACACAATGTGTCGACACTATGCTGAAGAGTCAGTATTTGAAGAAAGTGTCGACACTCAGCACAATGTGTCGACACACAACCAGGAGAGTCAACACTTGAAGAAAGTGTCGACACTCAGCACAATGTGTCGACACTTAGTTGAAGACTCTACACTTGAAGAAAGTGTCGACACAAGGAGCTGTGTCGACACTTAGCAAAGAACAGAAAAATTACAAAATATTCTAAGTACAAGTGTCGACACTAAAGGAATGTGTCGACACTCAGCTAAAGAAACAAAAGTGAAGACTTGTGTCGACACCAAGAAGCAGTGTCGACACTTGACAGTTTCAACACATGAAGATGTGTCGACACAAAGAACATGTGTCGACACTTAGAAGAATACAATTAAAGAATGAAGTACAAGTATTTGTGTCGACACTCAATTTAAGTGTCGACACATGCAGAAGAATCTGTGTCGAGACATACAAGGAATTGTGTCGACACCTTGTAGACTTGTGTCGACACTTACACAACATGTGTCGACACTTAGTCTATAAGTGTCGACACTTAAGAACAGAAAGTCTCGACACTATCTGACAGTTAGAGAATTTCAAGAAGTGACTGGTTGACATGACAGCTGCCGATCCAGCCGGTCTACAGCAACTGTCAGAGAAATCAGAAGTTTGTTATGAACCGGACCAGCCAGTTACAATGAATGAAGCCTATAAATAGGCATCCATAGTTTACAGAAAAAAAGGTTGTGATTGAGAAACAAGAGTTACAGCTTGAGAGAATATTTAAAGTAGTTGATCAGATTAAATCAAGAAGTGATACACAGAGGATCAACACAAGAAGATCTGTCAGTCCAACTGCAGATCTAAGAAGTTGGAGAGAGAGAGCTCCAATCAAGAATTCAGTCTTTGGAACTAAGGCTGAGAAGAAGGATTCAGAAACATCTGGATCTCAAGAAGCAGAGGTCAAGGAACAACTGCAGAAGATTCAGACTAATTCAGTTCTAACTCAAGAAGCTTTGAAGGAAGCTAAGTCAGTTTGGATCTAACTGAGTTCTTCCAAGAACTCTTCAAGAAACTCTCAACTTCTCTCTTATTTTCTGAGTAGTAGAGTTAGCAATTGTATTTCTATTTTAACTTGTAGGATCCATTGGATCTGAGAGAATTGTAAGCCTATATTATAAAGGCTGAGGGTAGGGCTTGATTGCCTGAGTGTACGAGTTGAAGAACTCTGAGTGTAGGCCTTAATTGGCTGAGTGTAGGCCTGGGTGGCTGAGTGTAGGCCTGAGTGGCTGAGTGTAAGGCTTTGGGCCTGAGGTGTAGGAACCTTGTTGGGTTCTGAGATAGTGGAGAAGTTTGGCCGAATCTAGTACACTGCTAGATAGGCGAAGGGGGAAAGTGGATGTACCCAAAGATTGGGGAACCACTATAAATTAGTGTGTCTGCTGTGCTGTGCTGTGGATTGACTGTTTGATTTCTGTAATTGCTGTTAGTTGTAGTAATCTGTGAAATAACTGTTGTGCTGCCAACAAAGTTTTAAAAAGGTTTAGGTCACCTATTCACCCCCCCCCCTCTAGGTGTTTAGGTACCATATCTTTCAAGTGGTATCAGAGCCAGGTTCCTCAAAAAGGACTAACTGTCTGAGGAGATCCAGTTTGGCAGATTTAGGATAAGTCAGAACACAGTTTCAAGAAAATCAAGAAACATGGGTTCTTCAGAGAATCACAAGGAATTGGGTTCAATGAAACTGCCCATATGCAGAAAAGAGATTTTTGGAATCTGGAAAGAAAGGGTAAGGCTATTCATGGAAGCCTCTGACCCTAGAATCTACATCACAGTCAAAGAGGGGCCATATGTGCCCATGAAGATCTCAGTATTGGATGCAAATCAGAGGACTCCAAAGGATTTCTCTGAGATGACCAAGGATGAAATTGTCCTAGCCACTATGGACAAAAGGGCACAAAACATAATAGTAAGTGCCATTGATGATGCAACTTTTCAGAACCTAATTCACTGTAAAACAGCAAAAGAAATGTGGGATACCCTCATTGTCTATATGGAAGGTTCTGAAGAAGTTAGGCAAGATAGGAAGTCCTTGCTTAATCAAGAGTATGAGAGCTTTAGGCAAGGAAGAGGAGATAGCATCACTGAATGCTACAAAAAGTTCTATAGAATTGTTAATGAACTCATGTCCTATGGAAGAGAGTTCACAAACTATGAATTGAATGATAAGTTCTTAAGGTCCCTAACCAAAGATTGGGACACCAAGATCTGTGCCATCAGGAAATGGCAAAGTTGGGAGAAATTCCTCCTCCCACACTGTTTGGCAAGTTGTTATCTTATGAATGCAGTTGTCTGTGAGAAAAGAGGAGGAAAAGTCAACAAGGACTGAGCACAGGGAAAGGACTGTTGCCTTCAAGTCAGAAGTACCTAGAAAGGGCAGGACTAAGTCATCAACTCCTCCTCCAGAGGTAGTTGAATCAGAATCTGATGAATCTGTTAGCACAAAGTCTACAAGCAGTGAAAGTGATGAAGACTTTGCTGCATTCACCAGACATTTTCAGAAATTCCTGAAGAAGAAACAGTGGAGGTCCAGACCTTCATTTTCCAAAGGGAAAGAAGTACAGTATCAGGAGAAGAAGCCTTCAAAGAAGGACAAGAAAAAGACAAAGACTAGCAAGGCAACTGGGTCTAAGATAGTGTGTTACTGCTGCAATAGACAGGGTCATGTAATTGCAGATTGTCCTGAGAGAAGAAAAGAATCCAGTGACAAAAAGAAGACTCACTTCAAAGGAAAGAAGGAGAAGTCCTTTGTTGCAAAGAATGAGAAGACTCTTTCAGACATTTCTTCTTCAGATACTGAGACAGATGCTGAAGCCTACATAGGGCTATTTGCTGAAGAAGAAGAAGAGTTTATGCAGATCATGGAATCAATCTATGAACAAGAAGAGTGTCAGTGCCAAGGACTGATGGCATTGACTGAAAGTACCAAAATCCTGGAGCAGCCAGGACCTAGTCAGGTACAAAGTCCAACTCAAAGTTCAGATTTCAGTTCTAGTTCAGAGTCAGATTCATCTTCATCAAGTGATGGAAGTGTTTCTGAATCTGAGGGAGATATTCATCAGCTCTTAGATGAATATAAAGTACTGTTGCAAGCCTATAAGAAAAGCAAGTCCCTTGCCAAAAGTCAGGCAAAGGAGATTGCTGATCTCAAGGCAGCTGCAACAGATTTTGAAAAACAGTATGATCAAAAACTGAATGAAGTAGCCAGGCTGAAACACATTACAGTGATTCAGATGGGTAATATTACATTTAAGAATGATCAAATTAAGAGACTGGAGATCAATCTCCAGAAGGAAAAAGAACTTGCTGCCAGGTTTTCAAAACCTAAATCAGTATTACCATTAATTGATGAATTTGTTCATCAAAAAGGCAAAGCTGGACTAGGTTTTGTTAGACCTGCAGGGACTGTACAGTCCAAGTTCAAGTCCAAGGGTAAAGCCCCAACATTCAACAAGCCTGCTGTAGTCAAGACAGCAAAGGTTGTATCTAAGCAAAGGTACAACAAGTTTGAATGCTGGTGCTGTGGCAAGGTTGGCCACTTTGCCTTGGATTGTTGGCACAATGCCAGTGCCAAGTTGAGTAGCAAGTTACCTGATGGAAAGCCAGTAGGTAGCTATGTCAAGTTGCAAACTAACAATCACCAAGGACCCAAGTTTACTTTGGGTTCTAAGGTTCATTAATTTGTTTTGCAGGTGAATCCAAGTGGCCATACCCCAACATGGTACTTGGATAGTGGATGTTCCAGACATATGACTGGAACAAGGGGACTACTGAAGGACTACATTCCAATCAAAAATGGTCCTAAAGTGACCTTTGGTGGTTCTGAAAAAGGAATCATCAAAGGGTTTGGTAACATCTCTTCAAACCTTGTTACCATTACTCAAGTGGCTTATGTTAAAGGGTTGAAACACAACCTCATTAGTATAAGTCAGTTAAGTGATGTAGGGTATGACATCTCATTTGTTAAAAATGGTTGTCATATCAAGAGGTCAAGTGATCAAGAGATCATTTTGACAGGATATAGAAAGAGAAATGTCTATTGTTTAGACATTATGATTGAGAACAATGGTTCTCCTGTCTGTCTTGTAGCTAATGAGACAATCTCTCATTGTGTCAAGTGGCACAAGAGGCTAGCTCATCTTAACTACAAGACTATTAGCAAACTCTTTAGCAAAGAGTTAGTGAGGAATGGTCCTCAAGTTAAGTGTGTCAAAGATGGCATTTGCTCAGCTTGTCAAAAGGGCAAGCAGACTAAATCCACCTTTAGAAGCTTAGACAACAAAGATGCTGTGAGGTGTTTATACCTCTTGCATATGGATCTATTTGGTCCAATGCCAGTTCACAGCTTAGGTAGGAAGGTCTACACCTTTGTAGTTGTTGATGACTACTCAAGTTTTCCTGGGTGTTCTTCTTAAAGCAGAAATCTGAAACACCTAGTGTCTTCTATAGCTTTGTTAAGCAAATTCAGAATGAATTGAACTGTACAGTGGTCAAAATTAGAAGTGACCATGGTACTGAGTTTCAGTCTGAAAGCATGACAAAGCTGTGTGAAGACTATGGGATATTTCAAGAATTCTCTTCACCTAGAACACCTCAGCAAAATGGCATTGCTGAAAGGAAAAATAGGACCTTGATAGAGGCTGGTAGAACCCTATTAAGTGATTCATCACTGCCAGAGTATTTCTGGGCTGAAGCAGTTAACACTGCATGCCATGTGATAAATAGGGCTACCATCACTAAAAGGTTAAATAAGACCCCCTATGAAGTTGTGAAAGGCAGGAAACCAAATTTATCCTACTTTAGGATCTTTGGTTGTAAATGCTACATACTTAACAATGGAAAGTCTTACCTAACTAAGTTTGCTGCCAAGTCCCAAGAGGGAGTGTTTGTTGGGTACAGCAATAATAGTAAGGCTTATAGAGTCTACAACTTGACTACTCAAGTTGTAGAGGAGTCTGTGCATGTAGTTTTTGATGAGACACAACTAATTAACAATGAGTTGTCTAGCAATGTATGCAGCCCCACAGGTCTTACTAAGAAGATGGACAAGCTAACCATAGAAGATGTACCTGCTGCAAGACAGCAAGTAGAAGAAGATGGCTTATGTCCAGGGGGAGAACTACATGTACCAGGAGCTGAAGAAGTACAAGGAACTCAGCATGATGAAGATGCTGAAGAAGTACAACCAGAAGTAAGGATGCCTCCAGCCAACAGGCATCTAAGAGATCATCCAGTAGAGTTGATTATTGGAGATCCAAGACAAGGTGTTCAGACAAGGAGCAGAAATCAGAATGCTGTAGTATATTCAAGTTTTCTGTCTCAAATAGAACCAAAGAAATTTGAAGAAGCTATACAAGATCCACAGTGGACTGAAGCTATGCAAGAAGAACTTAATCAGTTCAAAAGGTGCAAGGTTTGGGAGCTGGTTCCAAAGCCTAAAGACCACAATGTTATAGGAACTAAGTGGATCTACAGAAATAAGTTAGATGAACAAGGGGTCATCATAAGAATAAAGCAAGACTGGTTGCAAAAGGATATAGGCAAGAAGAAGGTATTGATTTTGATCAAACCTTTGCCCCAGTAGCCAGACTGGAGGCCATAAGGATGTTCTTGGCCTATGCAACTTATCAAGGATTCAAGGTATACCAAATGGATGTGAAGTCAGCATTCCTAAATGGTAATTTGAAAGAAGAAGTATATGTGGAGCAGCCTTCAGGTTTTGTTGATCCTACTCTTCCACATTATGTCTATAGACTTAGGAAAGCATTATATGGGTTAAAACAAGCACCTAGAGCTTGGTATGAAACCCTATCTAGTTTCCTCATTGAGAACAAGTTCTCAAGGGGGAAAATAGATAAGACTCTATTCCTTAGGGAATCTAGAGGCAAAGTCATACTTGTCCAAATATATGTAGATGACATTATATTTGGGTCTACTGAAAGTAGCCTTTGCAAAAAGTTTGCAAAGCTTATGCAAAGTCAATTTGAGATGAGTAGTATGGGAGAACTGAAGTTTTTCTTGGGTCTCCAAGTTAAACAGACTGGAAGTGGTCTATCCATATGTCAGTCCAAGTTCACCCTAGAACTCATAAGGAAGTATGGTATGGATTCATCCAGTACCATGAAGACTCCTATGGGGTCAAGTATGTCTCTAAGCAAGGATGATGCAGGGAAACCTGTAGATGAAACCTTGTATAGAGGGATAGTTGGCTCCCTACTATACTTGACTGCAAGTAGGCCTGACATTATGTATGCTACATGTGTTTGTGCCAGGTATCAAGCCTGCCCCAAAGAATCTCACTTGACTGCAGTCAAGAGAATCTTGAGATATCTAAAGGGCACTCCCTATCTAGGCCTCTGGTACCCTAGGAATGGAGATTTTGATCTAACAGGCTATTCAGATGCAGACTTTGCAGGATGCAAAGAAGATAGAAAGAGCACTACTGGATCCTGTCAATTCCTAGGTGGAAGACTCATTTCATGGAGCAGTAAGAAGCAAACCAGTGTGGCTATTTCCACAGCTGAGTCAGAATATGTAGCTGCAGGAAGTTGCTGTGCTCAACTTCTGTGGATTCAACATCAGTTAGAAGACTATGGATTTCAGGTAAGTAGAACTCCACTTTACTGTGATTCTACTAGTGCTATTTCAATAGCTAACAATCCTGTATCACATAGTAGAACTAAACATATTGAGATTAAATATCACTTTCTTAGAGAGCATGTAGAAAGAAATGATATTGCACTTGAATATGTTAAAACTGATAATCAGATAGCTGATATGTTCACTAAGCCCTTAGAAGAAGCTAAGTTCAATAGGTTCAAAATTGAACTAGGTATGATAAACTTAGACTAAGTTTACAGAACTAAAAATTGGCTAAGTAAAAAGGTGTCGACACATAGACAAGTCTATGTCGACACAGAATAGTAGGTGTCGACACTTCAGGAAAATGGTGTCGACACATCTAGGAAGCTGGTGTCGACACTTCAGAATGTTAGTGTCGACACATGTCGAGTAGGTGTCGACAATCCAATAAGGTGTCGACACTTAAGTTTTACTCAGAATTTTCTAAGTAAAGTCTCGACTACATGTCGAGTAATGTGGTGTCGACACTTAACCAAGTGTCGACACTTAAAATCTGTTGACTAAACTTGTGTCGACACATGTGTGTCGAGACATTATAAGTCAGTGTCGACACTTATTGACAGTGTCGACACATCTTTAGAAATTCATTCCGCATGTTCGTCTTCAAACCAGAAAGGTATAAATAGGGTTTTGTCTTTGTTTGTCGACACGCTTTCAAAGTTTCGAGACCAAAACTCTTGTGTCGACATTTCTCTTCTCTAAAGACTAATTCTCCAAACCCTAATGGCTCCTAAGCTGGAAGAGAACGTTAACGAAGGCTATGAACTGGTGCGTGGCGCATTCGACGATGGTGATCAAGAAATCAAATCGGTGATAACCCTAGTCACCGATTCAGGATTGGAGTTCTTGGTTTCAGAACCAACCAAAATTTGGAAGAAGGAAGTTATTGAATTCCTCACTGGAGCGTCTGTAGATGATTCAGGCTACAGAATCAAATCCAGGGTGCATGGCACCAAGGTCAAGATTTCACCCAAGTCACTGAGAAAGGTACTTCAGCTACCTAAAGTCAAGGAAGAAGAAGAAGTGACAACATCTAAGACCAGGGAAGCACTTACCTGGTGTGGACTAGATCCTAAGCTAAAGATAGGATCAGTATTCAACAGAAGAGGGATGAATACCCAAGGAAAATTTCTGTCAGAAATAGTGGGAAAAGTCATTCTCAGTAAACCTGGAGGGCATGACAGGGTGTCAGCCTCAATGTTCACTATCATGACAAGAATCATCTTCAACCTAAAAACAGATTGGTCAATGGTCATCCTTGAAAAGATCAAGGAAAGTCTGAAGAAGCCCAATCTGGGCAGAATTATAAGTCTCTACCTGGCTGGTACAATACCAGAGGTAATGAGCACAGCTGCTGGAAGCAAGATCAACCACATGACAAGGATGGACATGAGGATCTTCTCCAGGTGGGAAAGGGTGCTGTCAAAAGATATGCCTACTCCAGAGAAACAAGCTTCTAAGAAAGAATCACCTCCAAAGAAGAAGAGGAAAATAGCTGCTGTGACTCAGGAGTCCTCCAGCAGCTCAGGTAGTGAAGAACATGTGGTTTTCACTCCTGATAATCATGAGGATGAGGCTGCAGAGAAGTCACCTACTCCTCAAGAGCCAGCTGACATCCAGGGGGAGCCTCCAGCTGTAGACCAACCCTCTACACTGGAGAGTGAGCAAGCTACTCTCATTATCCAAGAGGTACTTTCTGACCTCAATACTTTAGATTTTTCTATAATAGATTCTGATTTGTCTGATATTCATCAGCAAACTCAGCAAGCAAACCAAGCACCAGATGTTGTTCTCCAAGACACATCTGCTGTAGTTAATGTACCCAGTACATCTCCTGCTCAGTCACCCCCAGAATATACAATGGAAGATCTATTTCTGAATTTAGATCAAGAGGATTTTGACATGGACAAGACTGCTGCTGAAGAAGAGAAGGGTGCTGCTGTTGAGGGAGAGAAAGGTGCTGCTGTTGAGGGGGAGATCTTGGAAGATCAGGAAGAGCCTATTAGGCTAGATACTGAAAAGGCACTTGATGTGCAAGCTGACAAACCCTCAAGCCCTAAGGACAGGGTGAATATTGCAAGTACTTCAGAGTCTGAGGATGATGAGACTGAGCAAGCTAAGAAGAAGCAGTTCTTTGTATTCAAAAGAAGGAGTCAGAGCTATAAGAAGGCTCTACAAACTGTTGCCCAACACTCCTTAGTCCAACAAGCTCCATCAACTGATTATAGTGCTCTACTGATTGCACTGCAAATCAAGATGGATGAACAAAGGAAGGCTATAGAAACTTATGTTGATGAAGGGCACAAGACCCTACAATCTGATCTAGCTCAGGAAATCAAGTCCATAAGGTTTGAAATGAACCTTAATAAAAAGGAGATGACTGACTGTTTTACAAAGGGTGCTAATGCAGTGGTCTATCTGGCAACCCATCAAGAGAAAATAAAGTCTCAAGTAGATGATATAGCACAGAAGCAAGGCTATGTGATGGAAAATCAATTGAGAATGAATGATAATCTGACAGCTTCTCACAATGCAATAGTCACTGAATTGAAGAGTAAGTCTGCTGAACCTTCACCCTCCTCTGCTGCTGCCAAGGCTGAATTTGATAAAGCTTTTCAAGAAGAAATTGCTGCTGTCAAGACTGCAATCAAGGATTCCCAGAAGGTCATTTCTGAACAGCTTACCAAGCTTAGACCTTTCTTTAAGGATGGCATAAGGTATTTGGACAGCCAAATCAGGTTCCAAAAAGATGATGTAAGAGATCATGTTGCACAAGAAGTCATAAAGGGGGAGAGGGTGTTAGTCAAAGCCAGTTCTGAACATGCAAAATGGATATCAAATTCCATCAGGGCTACACTTGGATATCCTCCCCTGTGTGATGATAATGAAGTTGCTGAATCTGGACTGAACCCTGCATACTTTGGAGGTGAGCCACAAGAAGTAGCTCAAGTCATTTATCCACCTCCCGATTTTGAAATGATTCATGCAGAGGTGAGCACTATGTATAGCCCATCTGGGGGCAAGGACAATGTCCATTTAGAAAAGGTTATTCAACCTATTACAGCAGCCATGCAAGAGGCTATGGACAAAGAAGAAGAGACAAGGCTGTCAAAGAAGAAGTTCAGGGAACTGGCTGAGCAAAAACCAGATTTTGAACAGTGGAGCCCTACTTCTAGGAATATCATTCTCACAGCCTGGAAAGCAGCCAAGGACAATGCACATGAGAGGAATAAATGGTTCTCAAAAGCAGAATGGAGGAAGCATGAAATCAGGCAGGAAGCCATTGTCCAATATAGAAGGAAGGCTAAGTTAGGAAAGCTACCTCCTACAGCTGTGGAGCCTAGCAAGTACTTTCCTAAGCCCTATCATTATTTTGAAAGGCAAAAAATCAAGGCTGAAGAACTTAAGAAGAAGGACTCCAAAGGGAAGAAAGTTGCTGATACTGAGCATGCTGCTGCTGCTGCTGTAAAAGCCAAAATACAAGCTGGGAAAGGCATAGTTATAAAAGAACCAGAGCAGAATTAGATTAAGATTAGACTGAAGAATGTTGTAATTTGTTACATCTAAATATTTTTGTAAATCATTGACAATGTATTGAACACAATGTTTGGACAGTTTTTGATAAATATATTTCATGATTGATTCAGTAGAATGTGTCTAATTCTTGGTTGTTTTGTAATGCTGAATGAGTATACATGTGTGCTTTATTACATGTTTAAGTATACCCTGTTGATATATACCTGCTTTACATCATTCTCTAATTTTTAATTATGAGTGATGTATATCATTGTCTAAGGGTTATGACTTCTCCAAATAGGGGGAGATTGTTGGGTACATTGGTCAAATGTACCTGATTTGAAGAAGCCTCACCTAACTCAATGATATGCATCATAATGTATTTGATGTTTGTTTGAGTTACTTGTGCAGGTTAGGTATTCACTAGACTGAAGCTAAAAGTTTCTAAGTCCATGTGTCGACACCTAGAGGGAAAGTGTCGACACTTGAGAAAGCTTGTGTCGACACCCAGACAAGCAGTGTCGACACTCGGAGTCATTGTGTCGACACCTGGGATGAAGAGTCGACACCAGACAGAAAGTGTCGACACTTGGAGCTGTGTCGACACTCAGTAAAGAAGTATGCAGAAAAGCTGTGTTGACACTTAGCAGAAGTGTCGATACCTAGAAGAGCTGTGTCTACACCAGAAAGTGTCGACACTTGGAGCTGTGTCGACACTCAGCAAAAGTCTGCAGAGTCTAAGTAAAAGTGTCGACACTCAACACAATGTGTCGACACTATGCTGAAGAGTCAGTATTTGAAGTAAGTGTCGACACTCAACACAATGTGTCGACACTATGCTGAAGAGTCAGTATTTGAAGAAAGTGTCGACACTCAGCACAATGTGTCGACACACAACCAGGAGAGTCAACACTTGAAGAAAGTGTCGACACTCAGCACAATGTGTCGACACTTAGTTGAAGACTCTACACTTGAAGAAAGTGTCGACACAAGGAGGTGTGTCGACACTTAGCAAAGAACAGAAAAATTACAAAATATTCTAAGTACAAGTGTCGACACTAAAGGAATGTGTCGACACTCAGCTGAAGAAACAAAAGTGAAGACTTGTGTCGACACCAAGAAGCAGTGTCGACACTTGACAGTTTCAACACATGAAGATGTGTCGACACAAAGAACATGTGTCGACACTTAGAAGAATACAGTTAAAGAATGAAGTACAAGTATTTGTGTCGACACTCAATTTAAGTGTCGACACATGCAGAAGAATCTGTGTCGAGACATACAAGGAATTGTGTCGACACCTTGTAGACTTGTGTCGACACTTACACAACATGTGTCGACACTTAGTCTATAAGTGTCGACACTTAAGAACAGAAAGTCTAGACACTATCTGACAGTTAGAGAATTTCAAGAAGTGACTGGTTGACATGACAGCTGCCGATCCAGCCGGTCTACAGCAACTGTCAGAGAAATCAGAAGTTTGTTATGAACCGGACCAGCCGGTTACCATGAAGGAAGCCTATAAATAGGCATCCATAGTTTACAGAAAAAAAGGTTGTGATTGAGAAACAAGAGTTACAGCTTGAGAGAATATTTAAAGTAGTTGATCAGATTAAATCAAGAAGTGATACACAGAGGATCAACACAAGAAGATCTGTCAGTCCAACTGCAGATCTAAGAAGTTGGAGAGAGAGAGCTCCAATCAAGAATTCAGTCTTTGGAACTAAGGCTGAGAAGAAGGATTCAGAAACATCTGGATCTCAAGAAGCAGAGGTCAAGGAACAACTGCAGAAGATTCAGACTAATTCAGTTCTAACTCAAGAAGCTTTGAAGGAAGCTAAGTCAGTTTGGATCTAACTGAGTTCTTCCAAGAACTCTTCAAGAAACTCTCAACTCCTCTCTTATTTTCTGGGTTGTAGAGTTAGCAATTGTATTTCTATTTTAACTTGTAGGATCCATTGGATCTGAGAGAATTGTAAGCCTATATTATAAAGGCTGAGGGTAGGGCTTGATTTCCTGAGTGTAGGAGTTGAAGAACTCGGAGTGTAGGCCTTAATTGGCTGAGTGTAGGCCTGGGTGGCTGAGTGTAGGCCTGAGTGGCTGAGTGTAAGGCTTTGGGCCTGAGGTGTAGGAACCTTGTTGGGTTCTGAGATAGTGGAGAAGTTTGGCCGAATCTAGTACACTGCTAGATAGGCGAAGGGGGAAAGTGGATGTACCAAAAGATTGGGGAACCACTATAAATTAGTGTGTTTGCTGTGCTGTGCTGTGGATTGACTGTTTGATTTCTGTAATTGCTGTTAGTTGTAGTAATCTGTGAAATAACTGTTGTGCTGCCAACAAAGTTTTAAAAAGGTTTAGGTCACCTATTCACCCCCCCCCCTCTAGGTGTTTAGGTATCATATCATTCACACCCGTGTCGAAGAGAGTATGAGCGGGCTTGCCGCTGATCATAACCATGCCTGAGGTTTATTTACGTTAAAATTAACTGTTATCCTATAGTTCCAGGTACTATATATAATTGAAAATTCAAGCAAATTTAATAATTAACTTTAAGTACCTGTGATAATCTCCTCGGGGTTCCTCTGCTCTGTGAGGTCCAAGGCGTATATCTGCTCCTGCTCGCGTCTCCTGCCGTGATATCCGCCGTCTCGGCCTCGTCCTCGGCCTCGGCCTCAGCCCTGCTATATTGGGGCCACTGGAGGTGGATGAGGAGGAGGAGGATGGAATCGATGCGGGCACTCCGACCTAATGTGCCCGGGCTGGCGGCATCCATAACAAACTACCTGCCGGTGGCCTCGGTCATCCTGTCTCCTCGGATCATGCATCTGTAGAGGTGGGGGAGCCAATGATGGAGGAGGCCCCTGCTCCTGCCTGAAGTTGGGACGACGACATCCCCCACCCTTCTTGTATCTGATAGTCCAGCCTCTCTGAGAGACCCCGCTGCTCTCTCCTGATGTCGACCCATCAAATGGTCTCTTCCCTCCGACTCGCACCATTAGCTGGTCAGCCTCCAGCTTCTTTGCCATCTCGATGATATGCCTAGATGTGCCATAACAAATGAACAGCAAGGCCTGCCTCAAATCATCTCTGAGGCCCCGGTAGAACCTCTTGGCATACCTCCTATCATCGGTATCCTGAATCCCTGCGAACCTGGCCAAATGAGAGAACTCTCTCTGATACTCGATCACCGATCTAGTCCCCCGCCTGAGGTTCAAAAACCTCTCCTCCAAGGAATCTCTGTCCGTAGCAGAGACGAAGTGCTCCAGAAATACATCGCCAAACTCCTCCCATGATATCTCTGACAGCTCAAAGTCCGCATATGTAGACTCCCGCACTGATTTCCACCATCTCTTCGCATGAGCCTCTAGTGCAGAGGTGGCTAGAGGTACTGCCTCGCCGACCGGGCAGCTGATGCCTGCTAAGATCTCGTGTATGGCCTCGAGCCATTCCTCCGTCTTTACCGCATCCTCTGTCCCACGGTACATCGGTGGGGACAGGCTCTTGAATGCACTCAGCCAGCTCGACCCCGGATTTGGCTGTGGAGCCGGGACTTGCTGGGATCTGAAGGCATCCAGAATCGCCGTCAAAGTCTGCCCCATCTCCGTATGTAGGAATGGAGTGGCAGCTGGAGGGGGAGGAGCCACATTTTGCGGCACGGCGACCTGTGGAGGATGCATAAAGGTAAGGTTAAAACAGAACTGGCCTAACTCATTGTACTTTGTGGACCATTTATGTGACTTTTGCACATGGGCACACCACTGCTTCCGCTGCATAGTTTGTTCGCAAACTGATGCTGGGGCGGGGGTGGTCCCATGTTGTGGACTTCTTTCTTATATGATCATTGTTCAAGTGATACCAGTTTGTAAGACCCCCTCCCCCTTACCAAGGAGGGCTACCAGGTCTTATTCCCAGAACCGTCGTCTTACGGTGGCACTAACGCACGGGTTAGTCGACACCGCAACACGCCGATCCTGCCGGCTAGTATGATCATTTAACCTGTAGGCCAATATGAGAAGAAGAAGTAAAGCAGTATATAAATCCACTAGTCCACAAGTCTCATAGTACAATCATATATATGAAATGAAAAGTACACCAATATAGTCCACAGAAGAGTACAAAAGAAAGAGTAATAAGGGCTTATGCCCGGTACATCAAATCCACTCTCTCTCAAAATAAAAACGAAAGCTACACTAATACATCAGAACTCGTCCCACCTGAGGACGCACAGTAGTGGTAGTAGCCTACTGAAGCGGTATCTGCTCCTCAAGTCCTGCCTCCTCGACGTGCTGGTGCTCCATCTCCATGGCCTCCTAAAAATAGTATGGTCACCGACCATTAGTCAAAAAGACTAAGTCGTTTCCTCCGCACCTCGCACGGCAGCTCCTAGGCACCGAGCGGGAGGACGAAGCGGAGGACAACAAGGGGTAGCAAAAGTGGAAGCATGTGATAGAGTCTAACTAGTAGTTGTAATAAGTAATGTTGATCTACTCTAGCAGTTCTAAGTATAGTACAAGTAAGTAAGAGCAGTGCAGTAAAGGAAGTAAAGACAGCAGTAAGAACAAGTAAATAAACTATTCTACCACTATACTATCATCACAAAAGTACCCTAACTTATATAAATGCCCATACAAATATATAAGTTAGGATTTCCAGGAAATTTAACTTATCATATAAAAGAGTCCATACTAATTTATATGATAAGGATCTATGAAGCGTATGACCTAATATGAATGATTGTTATGATGCAATTTCATGCACAGGCAAGTGCAACTCACACACAATGACTCTGTGATCACAGACCTTTAGTTCCCACTTTTTGAGAGCTAGCATCACTCTCGGGTACCACCGCTGTGGCTACGGCAGCAGCGGAGCGGGCGTCTCCGCTTCTAGGCCGGTATGCACACTACCAAGCCTTAGACCCCTCTCATACGCATCTGTACACATCCAAGGTGCACTCTAGAGTATCGCGTACGTACTTTGCTGACAACCCGTCAGTCTTGTTGGGTCGGATGTGCGTTATCGGGGATCGTCCTCCAGACCGCAGTGTAAAACAACCGACTGGCCCCTCTAACCCTCACAACCGCCTGGTGCACCGTACTGCCATCGGTGTGACGAATGGCCAGTACCGCATGCCCCGCCACTAGATTTATGCACATGCAAGTATTTTACTCCGAGCCTTCCGCTCGCAGGACCAAACCCATCTTGAAAACCCTCAAAACCAACCCGGGTGAGAACACACATTAGTGCCTTTATACCAACTCCCTCAAACCCTACACGGGTGAGCATATATCATGAATCTCTCCAACCCTACACGGGCGAGAAGGTACAATAAATGTCCTAACCTATTAGACTACTCTTGTCTACGAGTTATTATACTTATTGATTTAAGGTTAATCCCAGGACTGTCCCCGGTATTCCCTATGAAGGGCTCTCAAGGGGCACTAGGAACTGTGTTGGGATTACACCCAGCGTTCCCGTTCACAAGGATATTTACTTTAGTTGATGGCCACCCATGTTTCACCCCAGCTCTCTTTGTTGCTCTGGAACAACCCTAGTGACTTAAGATGTTACCGGGAAACCGACGGTCTTCCGTCGACCCCCACTCCAGTTACTACCTAAAGACCTGCACTTTTAACCCCATCACTAAGACCATACTACCCACCAGGGATTATTCATATTGCACTCTCTTATTTCTTCTGATAATCAATCCTCTGATAACCTCTAAGGCAAGACCTATTTATGTTATATGCAGACCATGTCATATTATTACCCTAAAAATGGAATCTTCCAATCCTTAAGGCATCTTGCCCCTAAATATTTATCCTAGGGTGGTAAGGGCTAAGGGAACTATCCTATGAATTCTCATAATTTTCCTTGGCCAAATAATCCTTTAATTAAATCTTTTAAATTAATTACTAGGTCACTTTACACATGAAGTAGTATGATTTAAGATCCACTGACCTAGGAAATTTTTCCTAAGTTGTATCTTGATAAAATATTTCTGTATACAGTGCATAATTTTCCTTTGACTATTTATACCAATTCCTTATTTAATACCAAATTCACATAATTTCCATTTTCCAAATGAAGTATAGGTAATATGTAATCCAAAATTCCAGGAACATTACAGAACATATAAAACATTAATTTATGACTATTGGCAGAGTTTCATCAACTTTTATCGTGTAATGGCCTATTAATTTCCATTCTTACATATTTACCAAAAATGCCATTATATTAATTTAAAACATATCAACACACCCATTAATTCTGAAAAATTTATGCAAGACTAATAATACAATTTTACAGCACTAGAATTATTTCCAAATTTTTCTGAGGTGCATATCCATCAATTCAAGAATAATGAAATAAGGGTAAAATGGGCATTTTAAGATATTTTATTCCAAACGTTCTTCAAACAGAAAGATCAAATTTTCCTAAGTCAAATGTAACCATATTTTGCAACTTGGCAAAGTTTGAGGATTTGTACTTGAGGAGAACCTATTTTTCAAATTTATTTTCAAAAGGAGCTATATTTAAAAACATTTCATTTAATGGGATTTTTGATTCCAAAAATCCCATAATTAATCTGAGGGGTGAAATTTACCCTAATGAACCACTGTAAACAAATCCAAGATTTTTGAATGCCTCCATTAGGCTGAATACAAAATATTTAAACAATTGCTATTAGCACCCAAGGCAATATGTACACCAACACATGCAAGTGGATTTTCCCATCATGCAGTGATCCAAAAGTGCTGAAATTTTTATCATGCACTAATGGTGTTTCCAAGGACCCACCCCCAAAATTTGGGGGCATGAGGAGTCATATAACTCCATATATTTCATTTATTTACATTTTGAGATTATGACCAAAACTATAGGAAACGTTGTCTCACATATTCCTAAATTTTGTCAGGGTTTAGGTATACCCTAATCATGCACGTACCCAAAATTTGGGGCCATGGTGATTGCTGGTTTGACTTGGGCATCCAAATGAATTTCTTCCCTAGTCTAGGACCAGTCCTAGGAGAAATGTCCGACAGGCCAGTATACTGGACCAAAGTTAATGATTAAGATGTCCAATTAAAGGTAACAGGTAAGGCAACATTTTTTATGCAGGGATTAGTTTCTGGAAATGCCTCTAAGAGGCCTAAAAATGGCATGCAAGGTCACTGAATAAGTGTGACATGATATTTACTATTCATAATGATTAAAATTAAACTTATATTTAATATCTGCACGAATCTTAAAGCATCTATGAACGGGATCCGTTCATCGTCCCCACTAGATTAACAGCTGAGATTCATCTTTCCCGGATGATGTTTGCTGGCGGTTTCCGGCCAGCTGAGCCACCACCACCGCCGGCGGATGTCGCCACCACCTTCGTTAAGGTGGGGGCTAGCGTTTCCCGGCGGTGGGGCCGCCGGAGTTGGCTCCTCCGGCAAACCCGAGCAAGAAGAAAAAGCCCGAATTTTCTCATTTTCCCCTCATGGCATCGGGCTCGATTGAGCCCGATATCTCCCTAAATGGATCTAGAATTCTAGTATAGGTAGAGGGGCGGCGAAACGGACCTGGATTGGGGCTTGGCTGCGGGTCAGGTGGCGGTTTGCCATGGTGGTGGTGCGCCGGCGAGCTCCACCCCGAATGCTTGATTATCCACCGTTTTCCATGTTCCAGCACTCGATTTCGATTCCTTTCTACCTCCTGAAGCTATTGGTGAGGTTATTTGGGGCTGAGGTGGAGTATATGGGGAGATACAACCAAGGTGAGCTCGGGCTCAGCCTTGGTTGCTCCGCCCCTGCTGCTAAGTGGCACACAGCCCCAATTTCCTCTGGAATGAAGTGAGGAGGTCGGCCAGCTGGTGTTGGGCAGAGAATTTCAGCTGAAGGGGTGGCCATGTGGCCACCATTCCCTTTCATCCCCATTTCTCTCTCCTCTTTCTCTCAAAATCTCATTTCTACCCCTTTGCATGCATTCTCTCTCCTGGTTTAGAGGGGTAGGGCTGGTCTTGTTCACTTGGGCTGGCCATGGGCCAAATTTGGTGGGCTTGGTCCAAACGAGGGTGGCTTGGTCTTCATTTCACTCTTTTAGGTCAAATAGTTGACTTGTTGACTTGGAGAGTTGACTTAGTCAACATGGTGGGTGGGCTGACCCTACTTGGTGGAAATGGGTCTAGTGGCACCACCCAACTTTGGTTGGGTCAAGGGGGTGCCCTACTTAGGCTAATTGGGCTTATGAGTGTGGGTTTGACCAAATTAAGCCCATGGTTGACTTGGGTCAATTGGGGTCAAACTATTGACCTAATGGCATGCCCTAGGGTGCACTTAGATTATTTTTAGGGTTAGGGCAATGTGGTGGGGTCATGGTGTGGCTAGGGTCCTCACTTAGGCTAGTTTGACATAGTTTGACTATGGTCATATAGTGGGCTCCACATTGCTACCACCCACTACCTAGGGTCAAACCTAGTTGATCTCCTTAAATTCACCCCACGCCTAACCCAATCTAAGTTGAGGGGTCCAAAAGTAACATGGGATGTTACACTAGGACCCCCTACTTATGATGGTAGGGAAGATTTTATGGCTTTGGATGATTGCATAATAGCCATCGAGGAGGTGTTTGCTTACTCAGGAATTTCAGCAGACCAAAGGGTGATGGTCACTGTCTATCAACTCAAGGTACTTGCTAAGAGTTGGTGGCTACGAGAAAAGGAAAATTTGAAGGATGGATGCTCAAGGGAATCCTTCAAAGAGTTGCTGTTAAATATTCTGCCATCAGTGGAGAGAGACTGCCTGATGAACGATTTTCTGCATTTAAAGGAAAGGCAACTTACGATTACAGAGAATGAAGTGGAGTTTAGTAAGCTGAGCCGGTTCTCTTTGGATTTATTTGTCGCTGAAGCCTACAGATTTAAACATTTTCTGTGTGGTCTTAGGAATGACATCCAACAGTTAGCTAGTGCTTATGGATCTAAAAGCTATGCTGAAGTTGTGGAGGCTACTCTGGAGGTTGAGGTGATTAACAATGCCAAGAATTGAGGTCAATATATAAGAAAGGATAAGAGGAAGACCGGTGAGGGTAAGAGTTCCCAGGAATCTTACACTTGTTCAGGGAAAAGAAGTAAGGAAATATGCACTTTCTGTGGCCGGCCAGAGCATCCGTTTGAAAGATGTAACCAGAGATTAGGAGCCTAGAAGAAGGAGCTAGTTCATCTGATTCAGTGTGCTCCTAAAGGGGATTTGGTTTGTGCTGCATGTAAGCGGAGGGGGCACGACGCTGCCCGTTTTTGGCATAATGACAAGACCTTCTTCTAGTGTGTGCAGAAGGGAAATTTTAAGTAAAAGTGCCCGCAGACTCAGCCCTCGTTGCAACCAGTTCCACTTCAGGCCTTGCCGCTGCCACAACTATAAGACATGGGGAAGGTCAAGCTGAACGTGGTGCCTTTGGAGGAAGCTCAGACATCTTCTCAAGTGATAACAGGTTAGATCCTAACCTAGTTCCAGCTTTAAGTTTGTAGATATAGTTTCGACGTTGGTTTCGTTATTTGTGTATGCGATTTTTATAGGAAAGTTTAAAGTAAAGAACCGTTGGGCGTATGTTCTGTTCGATTCCAACGCTACCCACTCATTTATGGCAAGTACTTTCGTAGAGCATCATCGTTTGACTCTCGGTCAGATTATTGACGTGTTTAGTGTCAAGTTTCCTTCTAGTGATTCTATTATATCGGACCAAGGCATTCAGAGTTGTTCGATTCTATTAGGTGAATTTCTAGCACTTGAGGACCTGAAGGTTATAGTCTTGAAAGACTTTGAAGTGATTCTGGGCATGGATTGGTTGTCCAAGTACGATGTGGTTATCCAGTGCAAGGTCAAGCATTTGGACTTTAAGATGGACAACGGTAAACCCAGGAGTGTTTATGTTTTTACACGCCAAGTTTCTCCGACTATTTCTGCACTACGTTCTCGAAATCTGGTAAATTCCGGATGTTTTTCTATCATGGTTTTGGTATTGGGCACCGATAGTAGTTTTCCGCAAGTGGAGGAGATTGATGTTGTGCTCGAGTTTCCGGATGAATTTCTTGATAATCTTCCTGGTCTTCCGCCCGAGAGAGATGTAGACTTCATCATAGATCTGGAGCTGTGTACTCATCCTATTGCTAAGGCGTCGTACCGTATGACCACGCTTGAGATTGAGCAGATGCCCTCCCAATTGGATGAGTTACTTCAAACTGGTTTTATTAGGCCGAGTTCTTCTCCGTGGGGTGCTCTAGTGCTATTTGTAAAGAAAAAGGATGGATTGATGAGGCTTTGAATCGATTATAGAGAGCTGAATATGGTGAACATCAAGAATAAATATCCACATCTAAGGATTAATGACCAGTTTGATTAGTTGCGTGGTAGCTCTGTGTTTTAAAATATTGATCTTCATTCTAGCTACCACTAATTGAGGATTCTTGAGGGAGATTTTCCACGGACTGCTTTTCATTCGCAGCATGGGCATTGTGACTTTTTGTTAATGTCTTTCGGATTGACTAATATGCCCTCTGCCTTTATGGATATGATGAATAGGGTATTTAAGGATTTCCTAGACCGTTTCATGGTTGTTTTCATAGATGATGTTCTAGTATACTCCCGCGGTGTTGATGAGCATGCCCAGCACTTGCGCCTAGTTTTGTCTACCTTGAGGGAGCATAAGTTATATAACAAGCTAAGTAAGTGCAAATTTTGGCTTCCTCAAGTTTCTTTTCTGGTCATGTGGTTAATAAGAATGGAATTTCTGTGGACCCTGAGAAGATAGCTGTTGTTATGTTTTGGAATAGGCCTGCAACTCCTAAATAGATAAGGAGCTTCCAAGGGCTGGCTGGCTATTATAGAAGGTTTATTGAGGGTTTCCCTACGTTGTCTACGCCATTGACTAAGCTTACGCAGAATAACACATTTTTTGTGTGGAGCGATAAGTGCGAGGAAGCTTTTCTGATATTGAAGAGAGATTGTGCACTGCTCCAGTGTTAACCTTGCCTACCGAAGTGATAGAGTATGATGTTTACATTGACGCATCACACATGGGACTTGGTTGTGTGTTGATACAAGAGGGCAAAGTAATATAGTATGGGTCAAGGCAGTTAATGATTCATGAGAGGAATTACCCTACGCATGATCTAGAATATGCAGTTGTGATTTATGCCTTGAAGTTTTGGAGACATCTTTTATATGGCTCTTTGTGAATAATTTACACCGATCATCAGAGTTTGAAGTATGTTTTCACTCAAAAGGAATTGAATTTGTGCCAGCGGAGGTGGTTAGAGTATGTGGCAGATTATGATGTGGAGATCCAATATCATCCGGGCAAAGCTAATGTGGTAGTCGACGCACTGTGTACGAAGTCAACAAAGATTTTTAATCTTTCTGTGGATTAGCTGGTTGAAGATTTCTCCTGAAGGATATAACGGTGGGTAGTAGTGACTCGCCCAAAATTTTGGAAGTGTTAGAGCCTTCATGGATTTCACTTACGAGACTACATCAAAGGGATGATCCTGATTTGATGCACCTTTATAATAGAACTGCGAAAGTGAAATTGCAGGACTTTTCGATTGATAATGTGGGTACTTTGAAGTACCGCCGTAGATTTTTTGTCCCTAATGTTGGATATATTCGATTTAATTTGTGCGAAGAGGCGCATGGTTCTAGTGTTGCCTACCACACTTGTTCTACTATAATGTATAAGGATCTGAAGCAGATTGTCTGGTAGTATGGAATGAATGGCGATATAGCAAAGTATGTATCAGAATGTTTTACTTGCAAGCAAGTGAAGGCCGATCATGGTAGACCTGGAGGAAAATTGACGCCCTTAGAGATTCCAAGTTGGAAGTGGGAGAGCATTTCAATGGTTTTTATTACTAGATTGCCAAGATCTCCCCGAGGACACGATTCAGTTTGGGTTATTGTGGACAGATTGACGAAGTGTGCTCACTTTGTGTCGTTTAAGATCCACTACTCCATCAAAAAAAGCCGAGTTATACTTGGATGAAGTCATCAGGTTACATGGAGTGCCTGTTAGTATTGTATCATATCGAGACTCCCAGTTTACGTCTCGCATTTGGAAGAGTTTATATAAAGGATTGGGTACCGATCTGCGGTATTGCACTGCTTATCGTTCGCAGACTAATGGTCAAACAAAGAGAGTAAGCCAGATCATAGAAGATATGATCAGATGTTATATTTTGTACCATGGAGGAGCGTGGGTTGAGCGATTAAGACTAATGGAGTTTGCACATAATAATAATTATCAAGAAAGTATGCAGATGGCCCCGTTTGAGGCTTTGTATGGGAGGCATTGTAGAACTCCTTTGTTTTTGGCCGAGGTTGGTGAGAGACCATTGTTGGGTCCTAAAGCGTTAGAGGAAATGGATGTTTCTGTAAAGCATATTCGAGAGAAGTTTCAGATAGCTCAAGAGCGATTTGAGAAGAATTCCAATAGGTGTAGGACTGATTTGGAGTTTACTGTTGGGGATATGGTGTTTATTAAAGGTTCCCCTATGTCTGGTGTTAAGAGGTTTGGTAAGAAACACAAGTTCGACCCGAGGTACGTGGGACATTTTAAAATTGTTGAGCGGATTGGTGTGTCAACATATAGGCCATATTTGCTCGCAAGTTTTCTTGGTGTGCATAATGTTTTTCACGTGAGACAATTGAGGAAGTGTGTGCAAAGCATCAGGCAAGTTCTTTATTCTATGCCCCGGTTGGAGTCCAACCTTTCATATGTGGAAGTGCTTGTTCATGTTTTGGATAATAAAGATTGGGTATTGCGAAGGAAGACAATACCGATGATTAAAGTTTTGTGGAGGAACCAAGAAGTGGAAAGTGCGACTTGGGAGTTTGAGTCAGGTATGAACGAGGCTCATCCTCATTTGCTCTCCTGATGTTTTGGTAAGTGTTTTCTTTGTTAGTCTATGATTGCTTTCATTCTGTTTAGGATTTGATCCTATTTCTGTTAAAGTTTCAGCACGAAACTTCTTTTTTGGAGGGTTGGCTGTAACGACCCTGATTTTTCATATTTATTTGTATTCCCGTGGTGGCATAATTTTTGATGTCAGGGCGTCATGTGGATGTGTGTTGGCATGTGCCATGGTTAGAGCGAGGTTTTGCTCTTTGAGTTTTCTGTGTGGCTGGGTTTAGCCAATTTGCAAGATTCCCTTTCGAGCTGTGTATGTTTTGGTGACTAAGTGGAGCCTTTTTTGGTGATGCTTGTGTTTTGGCTTCGTGTGGTGTTTGCCCGTGTTTGGTTTGTCGGATTTGCATTTCTACTTCGCCATTGGATTCGTTGCGTCAGTATTTAGCTACGGTGCAAATTTCGTAGAATTCTGAGTTGTTATGGAGTTCAGATTGTTTTGAGAATTATTAATATTAATTGTAATGTGTTATGAATTAATTAATTATTAATATAATACTTATATATATATATATATATATATATATATATATATATATATATATATATATATATATATATATATATATATATATATATATATATATATATATATATATATATATATAACCGCGTAAACGAAAACCTACTATTCACCTTCTTCCCAACCCGATGGCGGTATTTTTCTCACGGAAGGCGTTCGGCGGTCGGGGCGGAGCTTTTGGCCGGCGAAATCGGGAGTTTGGGTGGTCGGTTTCGAAATTTGAGTAGAGATTTGGGAAGCTCTCGACGAGGGATTTGCGATCGTGGTAAGTTCTTCCTGTTTTCCTGATTTTTGTGAGTTAGGTTTGAGGTTTTGACCTACTTTATCCTCCAAACAATTCAAGAAACGTTGCTTAGTGCTTTTTACGGCTGATCCTTATTGTGGTGCGAGCGGGCGGTGTTTCTTCAAAGTTTCAAGGCAAGTGGATCTTTCCCGCTTGCTTATTCATTTTTACACGATCTTCCTTCTCTTTTTCCTCTTCTGTTAGAGAATAGGAGTAGTATATGAAGCATGAAAAGATACCTCTAGGTTAGGGCTTGATTTTCGTCCAAACAATAGAAATTAGGAAAATTCGGGTGAAGTAAAATTCGGCGTATGTCAAGTTGAAATTCGTCAAGTATCGTTTGGTTTAGGTAAGGAATTTTCATCAAGTAATGGTATGTAGCCTAAGTAGAATTCGACGGGTGTCGGGTAGTAATTCGGCAAGTATCACAAAATTAGGATAAGTCATTTTCGGCATGAATCACTTTGTAGTCACCGGATATCGTTAGTTAGCCATGGTAGATTTGGCGAGTATCGCCAGTCCATTTCGTAGAGAATCACAGTTAGGCTAAGGGAGATTCGCCGAGTATTATAGGAAATCGTTGAATATCGCCGGTTGTCGTAAGACATTTTCGTCGAGTATAAGGGAGATTCGCCGAGTATTGCCTTAGAATTCGTCAAGTATGCTTACGTTTCGTCGGGTATACTCGTTAAATTCTAAAGGGACCTAGAATTTTTCCGCCGTTTTTGTCTGATTCGGCGAGTCTGGTCCTTAGGGTGGTTTTAGGACTCGTTTAAGTTTTTTCTTGGGTTTACACTTGGAATTTGGTTAGTTTTGATGTTTCTTCGGCTATGAAGGTTTGTAGTGGATAAAGGACCGCCAACTGGACATCGGTTTGTGGATCATTACAGTTGGAGGATGTTTGGTCTCTATATTTCGAGGACTGTTGGGTTGGGTTTGGACAAGTGGTCACCACTGTAGGGCCTTCTATTATTGAGACATTTTGCTCTAGAAGCCTTGTATGGATAATTGGTCACCGACTCTGCTCTGCTTGATTTTACCAAGTGTTAATGATTCAAGTTTTTCGAGTTATTTTGTGCTCAGTTTGGTTCATAGATCAGTCTATGCTTTTTATGCTAATTCTTGCAGATATTGTCGAACCATGGCTTCGTTCCGCACTTGCTGCACTTATTCAATTGACTCATTAACTTTAGATTTTACTGTACTTATATTTATTTGGCTAACCAGATGTGGTCTTTAGCATTTCTTCTACTTGGGTTTGGTAAACACATCTTTAAACTTATTACCTGATTATTTTCCTTTGCCGCTTGTATTTTATTGCTGAGGTGTTCTTCTTTTGAATGTCTCAGGTTCAGGGCATTATCCGGTTGAGCGGCTAGGTTGGTGTTTCTAGTGTACTGCTATGTTGTAGAGATCTTCCTCACCGTTGTGAGATAGTTTTTGGTTGTTCTCTTATTAGTACAGACATAGATGCTCACCAGTGGGTGTGTGTCAGGTTGTTGACACCCACTCGTGGTTTTCTTTTGAAATATTAATTACATTGCTAAGCTGCTGAGTATGCCTATTTTCTGAGGCTGTTTATACTTGCTCTCTGTGAAGGCTTTATGCTAGGTTGCATGTTAGATATTTTAACTTATAAAAATAGTATTATTAGTATTTCATAATTGCCATCTCTTTCAAAACTAAAACACTATTTTCTAGTTAGCGAAAAGATATTTCGTATACTTATTATAAATCTAGAGTCTTGCACAACATGAGTTGTCCTTCGGGGATCTTTATACTCATGTAGGATGTTAAAATCAACTTAATCAAAGTATTTTTTTCTGTAGCGTATAACTATATTTTTACTCGTGGACTAGTTGCTTCCACTAAGTCGAGGGACACGGCTCACTGCTTAACATAAAACTGGATTTCCCTTAAATAACTTATAAATCTTTCTAAAAGTTGTTTAGTTATGTTCTCTCCTAAACATCTGCAGTTATCCCCCGCTGATGGGGCATCATGACGTGTGTTTTCTCCTTTGATATATCCTTTAATGCGGAGAAAATGTGGGTTATGACAGTTGGTATCAGATGGATGAGTTGTTCTACAATTGGTCGAATAGCTATCTCTAGTTAATGTTAGTTGTCTAGTTTCATTTCATACACACACTGATGTGTCATCAGTATGTTTTGGCTAAAGCATGAACACTACACTCATAGCATGATGTGTTGTATATGGGGCATATTATGTTGTATGGGATGCACAATATGTATTTGTATATGGATCCACCATAGGTGGCAACATGTGTCGATTATGTAGTATGGGATGAATAACCATCATCACATGGGTGCCCATTAGCACGTTTTATTTTTTCATTGCATGCGATGTTATGTAGTATGTGATGCGTAACATTTCATGTGTACGCCACTCATAACATGCATTAAGGTATTTTTACATTGCATAACACAACATGCATGACATAACATTGCATCTGCACACGTGTCAAACTAAAGAATTACAAGATGACACATGTACAAACATGATTTTGAGTAAAAAAGAATAAGAATTCATGCATTCATGGTTTAGGCACATACGTCAGTAGGATGGCGGTATATCATCCAAAGTTTAGGCATGACATCATTATTGAAAATCCTAGAGCAAGTTAGCAGCTTAAGCAAGTACTTAAGGATGTTTTGTCTGGGCTATGTTTTTGGTGCTAGCAATTGGGCTAGGTTTTGATTAGTATTCGTTATTTTTATTAGAAAGACACCTAAGCGTGTGGCGACGAGGTCAACTCCCCAGTCACAGGGCGAGTCTTCTGGGGTGTAGAGCAAAGAGATGATTGAAAGACTGCAGCAGAGTAATGAGACTTTGTCCAGACAGATGGTCGAGATATAGTCGCAGATCCAAGCATTGTTATTGGTTATGTCAGGACAGTTGCCACAAGTGCAGGACCCAGTTCTGGGTCAGGTTGTTCCTGTTCTAGCTGCACCTCTGGTGCCCCCAGTATTGTAACCACCAGAGATGACGTTTATCTCACATTTCTAGATACTAGGACCCCTACTTTTGATAGTAGGGAAGATTTTATGGCCTTGGATGATTGGATAATAGCCATCGAGGAGATATTTGCTTACTCGGGAATTTTAGCGGACCAGAGGGTGATGGTCACTGCGTATAAACTCAAGGGACTTGCTAAGAGATGGTTCTAAGAGAAAAGGAAAATTTGAAGGATGGATGTTCATGGGAATCCTTCAAGGAGTTGTTGTTAAAGAAGTTTCTGCCATCAGTCAAGATAGATCGCCTGATGAATGATTTTCTGTATTTATAGCAAAGGCATCTTACTGTTATAGAGTATGAAGTGGAGTTTAGTAAGCTGAGCCGGTTCGCTTCGAATTGAGTTGTTTCTGAAGCCAGCAGAGTTAAACATTTTCTAGGTGATCTTAGGAATGACATCTCGCAGCTAGCTTGTGCTTATGGATCTGAAAGCTATGCTGAAGTTGTGGAGGCTACTTTGAAGGTTGAGGAGATTGACAATGCCAAGAATCGAGCTCAAAAAATAAGAAAGGATAAGAGGAAGACCGGTGAGGGAAAGAGTTCCCAAGAAACCGACACCGCTTCAGGGAAAAGAAGTAAGGAAATATGCAGTTTCTATGACTGCCCAGGCCATCCGTTTGAAAGATGTTACCAGAGATTAGGAGCCTAGAAGAAGTAGAAGGTGCATGCGATACAGGGTGCTCTTAAAGGGGATTTGGTTTGTGCTGCATGTAAGCGGAGGGTGCACAACGCTGCCCGTTTTTGGCATAAGGACAAGACCTGCTTCTAGTGTGGGCATAAGGGACATGTTTAGTCGAAGTGCCCGTAGACTCAGCCCCCATTGCAACTAGTTCCACTTCAGGCCTTGCCGCCGCAGCAGATATAGGTCAAGGGGATGGTCAAGCTGAACGTGGTGTCTTTGGAGGAAGCTCAGTCGTCTTCGCAAGTGATAGCAAGTTAGATCCTAACCTAGATCCAACATTTAGTTCGTATCTATAGTTTCAACGTTTGTTTCCTTAGTTGTGTATTCGATTTTTATAGGAAAGTTTAAGATAAAGAACCCCTGGGCACGGGTTTTTTTCGATTCCGGCGCAACCCACTCATTTGTGGCTAGGGATTTCATAGAGCATCATCGTTTGATTCACGATCAGGTTGGTGACGCGTTTAGTGTCGACTTTCCTTCTAGTGATTCTATTGTATCAGACCAAGCCATTCAGAGTTGTCCGATTCTGTTAGGTGATTTTCTAGCGGTTGCAGGCCTGAAGGTTATAGACTTGGAAGACTTTGATGTAATTCTGGGCATGGATTGGTTGTCCAAGTATGATGCAGTTATCCAGTGCAAGGTCAAGCACACCGACTTTAAGATGGACAACGGTCAAACCAGGAGTGTTTGTGGTTTTCCACGCCAAGTTTCTCTGATTATTTCTGCTGTACGTGTTTGGAAGCTGGTAAATTTCGGATGTTTTGCTTGTTTGGTTTCGATGTTGGCAACAGATGGTAGTTTATCGTGAGTGGAGGAGATTGCTGTTGTGTTCGAGTTTCCGGATGAATTTCCTGATAATCTTCCTGGTCTTCTGCTCGAGAGAGACGTGGAGTTCGTCATAGATCTAGAGTCGGGTACTCATCCTATTGCTAAGATGCTATACCGTTTGTCCACGGGTGAGATGGAGGAGCTGCGTACCCAATTGGGTGGGTTACTTCAGAATGGTTTAAATAGGCTGAGTTCTTCTCCGTGGGGTGCTCATGTGTTGTTTGTAAAGAAAAAGGATGGATCAATGAGGCTTTGAATCGATTATAGAGAGCTAAATATGGTGACCATCAAGAATAGATATCCCCTGCAAAGTATTAATGACTTGTTTGATCAGTTGCGTGGTAGCTTTGTGTTTTCCAAGAATGATCTTCATTCTGGATACCACCAATTGAGGATTCATGAGGGATATATTCCATGGACTGCTTTCAGTTCGCGACATGGTAATTTTGAGTTTTTGGTATTGTCTTTAGGATTGACCAATGCACCCTCTGCCTTTATGGATATGAGGAATAAGGCATTAAAGATTTCCTGGACCGTTTCATGGTTGTTTTCATAGATGATGTTCTGGTACACTCCTATGATGCTGATGAGCATGCCTAGCACTTGAGCCTAGTTTTATTTACCTTGAGGGAGCATAAGTTATATGCCAAGCTAAGTAAGTACGAGTTTTGGCTTCCTCAGTTTTCTTTTCAGGGTCACATGATTAATAAGAATGGAATTTCTGTGGACCCTGAGAAGATAGCTGCTGTCATGGATTGGAATAGTACTTCCACTCCTAAAGAGATAAGGAGCTTCCTACGGCTAGTTAGCTAATATAGAAGGTTTGTTGAGGGTCCTCTACGTTGTCTGCGTCATTGACTAAGCTTGCGTAGAAGAACGAAGTTTATATGTGGAGCGATAAGTGCGAGGAAGCTTTTCTGATATTGAAGTAGAGATTGTGCACTGCTCCGGTGTCGACCTTGCGTACCGAAGTGATAGATTATACTATTTACGTGGACACATCACACGTGGGACTGGTTGTGTGTTGATGCAAGAGGGTAGAGTAATAGCATATTGGTCGAGGCAGTTAAAGACTCATGAGAGTAATTACCCTATGCATGATCTATAATTTGCAGATGTAATTTATGCTTTGAAGTAATGGAGACAACTTTTATATGGTGCTTTATGCAAAATTTACGCCTATCATCAGAGTTTGAAGGACGTCTTCACTCAAAAGGAATTGATTTTGCGCTAACAGAGGTGGTTAGTGTTGATGCACGAAATGGCACCGCCTAGTTAACGGGTGTTCGAATCTCACGGGGCGAATGAGCAGATGGGAAGAGAGAGTGTCGAGTAGCTAGTTACTCTGAGTCAAGTATGAAGATATAGTGAAAGAGAAGAAAAGAGGGCCGCTAGCAGCGACAACAGCAGACTTCGCCCACCATGCAAATGTCACTCTTGCAGCGGGCTTTCCCTTTATATAAAACCTCTATAATAGCTGTGCTTAAGTTCTCTTACATAGAAAAGAGAATAAAGGGGAAAAATACAACAAAGGAAAACGATAGAGAGAGAGAGAGAGAGAATGTCCGCGGCTAGAGAAGAGATGGCCTCTCAGGCCGCGCGACTTGATGGACAAGGCCGAGCGAGCTGCTTGTGGAGTCTGTCGGGACTGGCGGTCAGCCCGTTGGTAGTGGTGGCGGACATGGAAGCAGTGGCCGCAGAGTTGACAATCCAAGTTGCCCCCTCCCGGCTCTGTCCTCAATTAGAGGTATGGGAGGCTATTTATAGGACCGAAGAGGTAATGGTCTTGGTAACGCCACCCCCGGTGAGTCGATGAGTTGTATGAGTAGAACAAGGAGTCCGCTGAGCCCGGCCATACTGTATGGTTAGGGACTTTTCTTCTGGAGCTGGTCTTCTTTTTTGCAGACTGGGTCGAGTCTGCCTCTGCTGCACTAAGTGAGCTCACGCCGAGCTATGCGAGATGAGGAGTTGTTCGCCAATTGTTGTGAAGAGGCTGGTGCTGGAAAGTTGAGTGGCGGACTACATGAGGAGTCCGCCTCTACTGTAGGGAAGCGCGCTAGCGGAAAGGGCTTTCCAATGCAGGCAAAATAAAGTGTTGGACTGTATAAGCAGTCCGCCCAGCCCGCGGTAGACAGGATGAGTCCGCCACTGCTGGAGGCTTGTTGCTGGGTCAGAGGTTGGCGACCTGGCAGAAAGAAGTCGAGTCCGCTGGATGTGCGGATTGACGGAGGGTTGGAGCAAGCACACGCTCCTTGGGCGAACTGAGACTGAGTCCATGAATTGCAAGCAGATGAGTTGGTCGACTGGCGACCTGGCAGACTTAGGCCGAGTCCGCGGGCTGAAGGAGCAGGTCGCGCAGGTTGCCCCCGTTGCTGAAGTCCGCCCTGTTAGAGGTGCAGGTTGTCGCCCCTGCTGGGCGGCCTGTATGTTATCTCCCTCTATTGGGCGACCTTAGGGAAGGTCGCCTATGTAACGTCCCGAATCGCACTAGGCCCCTCATGCGTGTTTTTGAGTCAGGAGAGCTGACTTGGGTTCAGGGGCAGTGCTGACAACTGGGCAGCACATGTGAAAAGGAGGAGAAATCTGTCAAGCATAGGACACGGGTAGAGACACGGGCATGTCCCTAGCCGTGTGGGAGTGGCCAGCTCTTGAGTCGATTACTCGAGTATGTCCAGAGAAGGACACAGGTAGTGACACGGGCATGTCACTACCCGTGTAAAGTGACACGGGTGGAGACACAGGCGTGTCCCTACCTGTGTGTGTGTGTGTCGAGTTGAACTCGACACAGCATGTCGAGATCAATGAACTGTGTGTCGAGATCGACGAATTGTATGATACAGGTAGATACACAGGCGTGTCCCTACCCATGTGTCGTTGCATCGAGTTGAACTAGACGGGGCGTGTCAAGATCGACGAGGTGTGTCGAGATCGTATGACACGGGTAGCGACACGGGTGTGTTCCTACCCGTGTGTGTCGAGTTAAACGAATTGTATGACACAGGTAGAGACACAGACGTGTCCCTACCGGTGTGTCGTTGTGTCGAGTTGAGTTCGTCGAAATGTATGCAGAGAAGGACACGACCAGGGAACACGGTCGTGTCATGTGGACACGGGTCGGGACACGGGCGTGTGACTACCCGTGTCGAGTATTGAATCGACACTAAAACTATCGTTGATGCATTGCCCAAACAGGACACGAGTAAGGACGCGGGCGTGTCCCTACCAAAAGAGTTACACGACCTATGGCCGGAAATAGTGGAAATGCCGGAAATGAGGTGAGCTTCCACACCTCTCCCCTCATGCTAGATCTGTAGATATGTAGGTGAGATGTCGACTCAAAAGAGTCTTGACTAGCGAGATGGTGATTTCTCTAGGATGAGGCCGATCTAGGGCTTGTGCTCTTGGTTAGTGGTGTATTCTACCTCTCCAACCTTCTATGCTGTTGGAACACCCTATTACTAATTTGGGTCAGGATCACTATGTCTCTATGATTCTATGTTTTGACCTTCTGTATAGATTATAGGTCAATTAGAATTGAGTCTAAGGGATCAGGAGTCTAGGTTTGGAAGCTGCTCTGAAGACCCAAGTTTTTCTGGAGACTAAGTCCAAATCGTCGAGCTCAGCACGACGTTTCGTCGAACTCCGGTCAACGATCGTCTAGCTCAACTTTGGCAGATCGTCGAGCTCCATTCGACGATCGCTGAGCTCAAGCCTCTCAATATCGTCGAGCTCTGGTCGACGATCGCTGAGCTCAACTTCTCAATATCGTCGAACTCCATTCGACGATCGCTGAGCTCAGGTCGACGATTTTGACTCTGTACTGGATCTTTATCTCTGAGCTCAGTTCGACGATCTTTGAGCTCAGATCGACGATTTCTTTGCTGCTTGCTTTTTCCAGTTCGCTGAGCTCAGCTCGACGATAGCAGAGCTCAGTTCGACGATTTCAGTTGATCTTCAGAATTCAAATTCAAATCAAGATAGAAGTTATTCTGCATTTAAGTCAGAAGATCTGCCAGCCGTTTTCATTTAATTCTGGAGCAAGTTTCAAGGGATTTTTCAAGGAACAATTCAGTGGACTTTCCTTCAGAATATTTTATGCAATTAAGGCTGTAATTAATTCAGACCAACGGCTATCTTTGACAGAGCAATTTTCCTATTGAGATTCAGGAATAAAAGAGAGAATGTTTTTTGAATCAACAATACAGTTAAGAGAGATTGACAAGAACAGGACATCTCTCAATATACATAGACTCTGAAAAATTTTCTGTCAACAATAATTCTGAAGAACACTCATCAAGAAGAGATCAAGCTTTCAAGCATTTTTCAGATCTCTTCAGCTCTCAAGTGTTCAAGGCCAACATCACTTCAAGTCTCCAGACAATCAACATTTCAGCTTGCTGAAATCATCCTTTGCTGGAGATCTATCTTTGAAGGCCTATCACCCTCAGCAAAGCTCATCTTCCTGAAGACTTCAAGGACTCAGGGGGAGCTTTGACAACATCACTGAATCCATATAGTCTTCTCAGTTGCTTGAGAAAGAGAAGACTGCCATCACTCTCTCACCCCCATTCTGTAAAGGGTTTTTCAAACTCCCTTCAAAAGTTTGAAGTTGGTTTTTGAGCACCTTGTCAAAAACTCATTGGTGGCAAGACACCTGATCAAAAAATCTGTTTTGGTTTTTGAGCACCTTATCAAAAGCTCATTGGTGCCCAGGACACCTGATCAACTCATCCTGCAGTGGATTCCTACCTAGGGTGGTAGAAGAGTGGATGTACCCAAGTTGGGGAACCACTATATTTCCTTGTGTCTTCTGGTTGTGCATGTTTTTCTTTTGTTTCTGGACTAGATTCTTTTGTGCATAGCTTAGTTTTGTGGTTTATTTTATTTCTGTTTCCCTGCTCACATTCATTACAACAATTGTTGTAAAGCCTTGCAAAAGATTTTCTTTGTGTTTTAAAAAGCACCATATACTCTATTCACCCCCCTCTAGAGTATATCAGATCTAGTTTCCCCTTTCAATTGGTATCAAAGCGAGGTTGGTTAAACATACCATATCTGTTTGGTTGTACAGGCTAACACCTGAACCCCAAAGATCCCAAACTAGATCCTTCTTTTGTTTCCTTTTTTTATTAGTGTTAGCTTGCACAAACCATGGCCCAGAACAAAGATTATGCTAGCACCAGACCTCCAGTGTGCAATCTATCAAAGTTTGCACTTTGGAAGGCAAGGATTAAACTCTACATGAATTCAATTGACGAAGATATTTTTAATTCTGTTTTGACAGTGTGCCCAAGACCTCCAGAGAGCACAAGCACAAGTGCTGTTCCACCTCCATCAGGAACAGATGCTGACATTAAAAGATGGAAAGTAGCTGATGCCAAGGCAATGAACATTCTAGCTCAGACAATGTCAGATGACATTTTTCAGAAGGTAGCTGAATGTAATTCAGCCAAGGAGATCTGGGACAAGCTCTCAGAAATTGTCTCTGGCTCAGCTGATGAGAGAAAGGACAGAAGATCTCATCTCATCTCCCAATATGAGAACTTCAAGAAGGGAGAAACTGAGTCAGTGGGAGACATGTACAATAGATTGAGTCTAATTGTCAGTGAACTGAGGACATTAGATAAAGAAATCTCACTGACAGAACTCAATGACAAGATCCTAATGTGCTTCCCCAGCACTTGGGATTCAAGAATCTGGCCAATTAAAGATGCCAGAAGCCTAAATGAGATTACCACTGAAGCCTTGTTGGGAAAGCTCAAATCTTATGAGCTACTCATCAAGAACAGAGAAGAAGAACAGAAGGCTGCTTCTCCAGCCACAAGAAAGGAGAAGACTATTGCATTCAAGGCAGCTGAGGATCTGCCTGAAGAAAAGGCCACAAGCAATGATGAACTTCTCAGCCTATTGGCCAAAAGATTCTATAAGATGGCCAGGAAGGACTTCAGAAGAAGATCATACAAGGAGCAAGACAAGCCAAGGTATGACAAGTCCATTGGCAATAACAAAGATATCATCTGCTTTGGTTGCAGGAAACCAGGGCATATAGTTCCTGACTGTCCAGAGAATAAGAACAAGGACAGAAGGGAAAGAAAAGAAAGAAGAAAGGAGAAGGACTCCAAAAGGCATGGAAACAACAAACCTTCCACCAGCAAAAATAAGCACACAAGGAAAGGATTTGTTGCTGAATCCTGGAGTGAGACTGAAGAAGAGTCAGAGACCTCTTCCAGCTCAAGTGATGATGAGGATGATGCAGAGGAAAAGGAGTTTTGCATGATGGCAATCAATGCCTCACAGAACAGCTCAGAAGAAGAGGAGTCAGAGTCAGACTCAGAGACTCAACCAGAAGAAGATCAGGTAATCAGCTCTTTTGATTTTACCTCAGAAGATTTTAAGCTTGAATTTAAAGCACTATGTTTAGATCTGCTAAAGTCTGAGAAAGAGATCATCTCTCTCAGAAATCAATTATCTGAACAAAGTGATTTAAAATCAGAAAACCTCAAACTCTCTCAGGAGTTGGAGAACTATAGGGAACAGATAGCTTCACTGAAGAGTGAGCTCTTTGAGGCCAAGAAGCTTGAAGAATCTCTCAATGGGAGAAGCATCAAGCTGATGGACATCACAAGCACAGTGAACTCAAGATTCAACAGTACACTGGGCTTGGGTGCCTCATCCAGCCAACCTATTATTCTAACAACCCCTATCAAGTTCATTTCTGACAAGGGAAAGGGAGTTGTAGAGGTTGCCAGGAAGAATTCTGATCTGCCTCAGAAAACTAAAGTCCAGCACAAATCGTCGAACGGAGATCGACGATCGCCGAACGCAGCTCGACGATCTCAGGAAATATCGTCGAACGCAGGTCGACGATCTCAGCCAAGATCGTCGAACGCTGCTCGACGATCCCATATACCTGACCTCAGCCATAGTCGACCGTCGAACGGAGCTCGACGATCTGACCCAAGATCGTCGAACTCAGCTCCAAGATCGTCGAACAGAGGTCAGAGCAGTGGAAAAATTTTCAAGGGCAAGTCAAAATTGAATCCTGAGGGTTCTTCATCCCAAACATTTAACCCTTATACTGAATGGATTTTACCTCCAAGGAGATATCATCCTGAAGGATATAAGAGTCAGCCAGGGATATCTTTTATTTTTGAGTTTAAAGGTTATCAACCTAGGCCCAAGGTAAACTGGGTCAAAAACAAGTGAATTGCTTTATGTGCAGATGAAGACCTATCCAACATCTAACCAGCAATGGTATTTGGATAGTGGGTGCTCCAAGCACATGACAGGGAACAAGGACAACCTCAATTCCTTTAGAGCCAAGCTTGGACCCAAAGTTATCTTTGGTGATTCCAACTTTGGACAAACTAAAGGATATGGAGCAGTCCAGATTGGTTCTGTAACCTTCAAGAAGGTAGCATATGTGGAAGGACTGAAGCACAACCTAATCAGCATCAGTCAGCTGTGTGATGAAGGCTACCAAGTGAACTTCAGCAAAACTTCATGCAAAATCAAATCAGAGGACAACACAACTGTGTTAACAGGTAAAAGGAAAGGTAACATCTACTTAGTAGATTTTCTTTCAACTACTGTAGACATCTGCTTATTCAATTCAGTTTATAGACCAAATGTTTTATGGCATAAGAGATTAGGACACCTAAACCTTAGAACTATTGCTAGGCTATCCAAGGACAACCTTGTTAGAGGACTACCTTCTGGCCCCTACAAGAAGGAAGGACTTTGCAAGGCTTGTCAATTAGGCAAGCAAACTAAAAACAGCTTTAAGTCACTTAATAAGAGTGATTCACCTAGGATATTGTATCTGTTACACATGGATCTATTTGGACCCATCACAGTACAAAGCCTAGGAGGGAAATCCTACACTTTAGTGATTGTAGATGACTTCTCCAGATTCACTTGGGTGTTCTTTCTAAGGAAGAAGTCTGATAACTTTAAGTGTCTGACAGAGTTTCTCAAATGTATAAAGATTGAGTTCAATACTCACATTGCCCTGATCAGAAGTGATCATGGGACAGAGTTTGATTCTCTTCTTATGCAAGAGTTCTGTCAGAGTGAAGGGATCAGGCACACTTTCTCAGCTCCTAGAACTCCTCAACAAAATGGGGTAGCTGAAAGGAAAAATAGAACCCTTATTGAATCTGCCACCACATTGTTGTCAGATGCTCATCTACCTCTATCCTTTTGGGCAGAGGCAGTAAACACCTCCAACTATGTGCTGAACAGGAGTCTGATACATAAACTGAAGGGAAAGACTCCCTATGAATTACTCAAAGGGAAGAAACCTAAAGTTGACTATTTCAAAATTTTTGGTTGCATTTGTTATATTCACAATAATGATAAGAAACATCTAGCAAAATTTCAAGCCAAAGCTGATGAAGGAGTGTTTCTGGGATACTCCATGATCAGCAAGGCATATAGGGTTTATAATAAATCATCATTGAAAATTGAGGAATCTGTTCATGTCTCTTTTGATGAAACTAACATGTCTTTCAAGGAGAAGATTTCCTCTACCATAGAACCTTTGCAGGAACACTCTCTAGTTGAAGATATGAACAAGCTACAGGTTGCTCAAGAGGATGAAAGCAGTGAAGATGAAAGCAATGCTCAACATATTGAAGCTCAGCTTGAAGAGCCAGTTGTTGTACCACAAGAGGAAACAACAACACAGGTTGATGAACAATCAACACCCCATGTTGATTTAGTAACATCCAGAGACCATCCAATTACCCAAATAATTGGAGAACTCTCAGCTGGTGTGCAAACCAGAAATCAGGTCAACCAAAACCTGTTGCACACCTGCTTCCTTTCTCAAATTGAACCTCAGTCCATTCAAGATGCAGAGCAAGATCCACACTGGATCATTGCCATGCAAGAGGAGCTGCATCAATTTGAGAGGAACAAAGTATGGGAACTAGTGCCAAGGCCTAAGGATCATTCCATTGTTGGAACAAAATGGGTATTCAGAAACAAACTGGATGATCAAGGAGTAATAATAAGGAACAAGGCAAGGCTAGTTGCCCAAGGATATTCTCAAGAAGAAGGAATTGACTACGACCAGACCTTTGCACCTGTTGCAAGATTAGAAGCCATCAGGATTTTCTTAGCTTATGCAGCTCACAAAGGCTTCAAAGTTTATCAAATGGATGTCAAGAGTGCCTTCTTAAATGGAGACATCAAAGAGGAAGTCTATGTCAGACAACCTCCAGGTTTTATCTCTCCAACTCATCCTGATTTTGTTTTTAAATTGAATAAAGCATTATATGGTCTCAAGCAAGCTCCCAGAGCATGGTATGAGACCCTAGCATGCTTTCTCTTGAAAAATGATTTTATAAGGGGTAGAGTAGACCAAACTCTTTTCATTAGAACCCATAAGTCCCATACCCTACTAGTACAAATCTATGTAGACGATATCATTTTTGGTTCTACTGACTCAAAATTGTGCAGAAGATTTTCTAATTTAATGCATTCTAAATTTGAGATGAGTAGCATGGGTGAGCTATCCTTCTTCCTAGGATTGCAAGTCAAACAACATGCTGAAGGCATCTTTATTTCTCAAAACAAATATGCTAATGAGCTGGTTAAGAAATTTGGCATGTCTGAGGCATCTTGCATGAAAACACCCATGCCTACCAATGCTGTATTGGATGCTGATGAACATGGGAAACCTGTTGATCAGACAACATATAGAGCAATGATTGGCTCTTTACTGTACCTTACAGCTAGTAGAACAGATATAATGTTTGCTACATGTATATGTGCTAGATTCCAAGTTAGCCCTAGAGAGTCACACCTCACATTAGTAAAGAGAATTCTTAGGTATGTGAAGAGTTGTCCAAATCTAGGACTCTGGTATCCAAAAGATTCAGCATTTGAGTTAACTGGATTCTCTGATGCTGATTATGCTGGATGCAGAATTGACAGGAAAAGCACCAGTGGAACTTGTCAGTTCCTTGGTGATAGACTTGTCTCCTGGTTTTGCAAGAAACAAACATCTGTGTCAACTTCAACTGCTGAAGCTGAATATATGGCTGCAGGCAGTTGTTGTTCACAAATATTGTGGATTCAAAATCAACTCCTAGACTATGGTTACAACTTAGAGAAGTCAAAAATATTTTGTGACAATACAAGTGCTATCTCCATAGCTCAAAATCCAGTCCTCCATAGTAGGACAAAACATATAGAAATTAGGCATCATTTCTTAAGGGATAATGTTGAGAAGAATAAAATTGAATTGCAATATATCCCAACTGATTTACAAAGGGGAGATATTTTCACCAAGCCTTTGGATGAAAAGAAACATACTTTCTTCCTAAATCAGTTAGGCATGCTAGATGGAGGAAGTCTCAAATAAAACCCCAGATTTTGAAAGCTAAAAATTGACCAAGACTAGGCAAAATTTCTGATTTTTCTTAGTATCTAGAAATTCTCTGATCTCTGAACTGCGCTCGACGATTTCCCCAAAGATCGTCGAACGGAGTTCGACGATTTCCAGAATCGTCGAACTGAGTTCAGCGCCCCTCTGATAGTATGGACTATCTCCTCTGGTCAACAATCGTCGAACGGCGCTCGACGATTTTGTTCACTGAACGATCGTCGAACGGAGCTCGACGCCTTTCCAGATCGTCGAACGGAGATCGACGATTTTGGAGTCTCTTCAGATTCCTTTAGGAGCCTCGATCGTCGAACTGAGTTCAACGATCTTTCCTTCTCTGCGTCGAACCCTAATATAAAACTCTTTTTTCGCCGTCGTTCTCTCTTGCGCTTTCAATTTCTCTGCAAACTTTTCTTCCCTCCAAACAGTTCTACACTTGGTCGTTTTGTTTGTTGATTTTTTGCAGGTACCATGGCCGTTTCAGTTGCTGTACTCTCTGCAATGAAATTTGATGCCGGCTTTGACATCGATTTCGATTCCTTCAACACCACAGATCAAATCTTCCAAGATATTCTCACCTTATTCAAAGATCAGCAATTAACTGCCTTGATGTCCACCAGAATCAAACTAGCATCTGATGAAATTAAAGAATGGGTATATACTGCCCACAACCTGGACAACAACACCATAGTTGGCTCCATCAGTGGCACCCAGGTACCTCTGACTCCAACAGTACTCACAGAGGTATTTGGCTTCAGGAATGGTGAAGACTCTGCTGACCTTTCTGGAGAAGAGTTTGCTGATGTTCTTGCCAGGATGGGTCATCCTGAGGGGAACCCTAGCAAACTGTTTAAGAGAAACCTGTCTGTGGAATATAGGTTTATGGCTGATGTTGTAGGCAAGGTCCTTTTGGCCAAGCATTCTGCTCATGATACTATCTCCAGATTCCAGCTCTGCCTTATGGGAGCTCTGGTAGATAGAAAAGGCTTGATCTGGGGAGAAGTCTTTTTTGATTTATTGAAGAAAAAGATCAACAAAACCTTTGTGAACTTTGGAAGAATTCTGGGAATCTTCCTCCAGGCTAAGTGCCCTGCCCTGCTAGTCTCCTCTGGAGTGCACATCAATGCCTCCAAGAGACTCACCTGTGCCCTTTTTGGGAAATGGGACAGGCAAATCTCCAAGCCCAGCAGGCCCTCCTCTTCTGGCCCTTCAGGCACCAGGACTCTTAGAGTCACTCCACCCCAGGTCTCTGCCCCAGCAGAAGACCTGCCTGCTGCCAGTGCTGCTGCTTCCCCTCCTCCAGCTCCATCCACCTCTCCAGCAACCTCCACCATTACCATTTCCAGCCCATCTCCAACCTCAATTCCATCCCCAGCAACAATTTCATCTCCTCCAGCAGACCACTTCCATCCCCTTTTCTCCTATCCTCCTCCAGATGTCACCTCCTCTACATCCATTCCATCCTTCACTCTCTTGGATGAATCCTACATGGGTGATTCCCCCTCCTCTCCTCCAGATTTACCCACCACCTCAACAACTTTCCAAGACCTTCTCCATCAAATTATTGATCAACCCACCTTCTCTCCCTCCATTTCCATTCCTGTACCCTCCATCTCTACCATACCCTCTCCTGAGCCATCCCTTCCACCCTTCAGCCCTCCTCCTCCAGCTCCCTCAGCCATCCCTGTACCCTCTACCTCTGCTCCCCTTGAGCATGTAGATCTCCCAGCCCTTGCTGATCTGTTGTATGAGCTCCTTGCTCCTAGGCTCTCCCTTCTCATGGAGGCCTCCTTAGCTCCTCTGCAACAATCAGTGGCAGCTCTCTCTGCCAGGCTGTCCTCCTTCCTTACCCCTGCAGCAGCACCCCCAGCTGTGTGCCTTGATGCACAGGTTTCTGCATCCAGGCAGGGGGAGATGCCTTATGAAGCTGTTGCTGCTGCTGCTCCTCTTGCTGTTGTTTTTGCTGCTGCCCCTGCTGTGTCTGCTTCTGCTGCTGCTGCTACACCAGTAATAGCAATAGACCTAAGGTCCTTGCTATCTACTTTTGACACTGCTTACTTCAGCTGCCTTCCAGAAGTTTATGCTGTCCAGCCCCCAGAGGTTCTTGCTGCCCAGTCAGAAGACTTGACCAGGGCTCTAGTGCCCTTCTCCTACTGTGACCCCAGAATCCTCTCTGATTTTATTCAGTCAGTGACTGCTGCTTATGATGATGCTGATGCTGCTGTTGCTGAAGACAATGCTGTGTCAACCTCTGAAGTAATATCTGCTGCTGTTGAGCCCTTCTCACAGGATTTTCGAATGACAGAGGCTGTTGATGTTGAGCCTGCTGTTGAAGTTATTATCTCTGAAGCTGCTGCTGCTCCTGTAATTGTTGTAACATCTGCTGCTGCTCCTGTTGCTCCTCCTGTTTCTGTATCTTCTGCCCCATCAGCTGCTGTCCAGTTAAAAGAGGATTTGATGAAGAAGCTTGATGCCTTGTATGATGAACAAAGCTCTGAATCTGAGGATTATGCTACTGCTTCTGATGACTCATCTGCCACAATTGCAAGGAAAAGAAAGGCAAGAAGTAAGGCCTTGAAGAGAGTTCCTCCTGCCAAAGTCAGAGATGATAATGATGTTCCATATTATATTCTGCACAATTGCCCAATCTCTGAGCATTGGATGCAATTCTCCAGGAACCAGTTAAAGGCAATGAAGAAGAAGAGGAAGTTTGATAAAGATTCTTCCCAGTCCAAGCACCCTCATCCTCCTCCACCACCTCCACCTGATGCAGGTAGGTGCAGGTGGCAGCTCTGCAAGATCAGGCCCTGCTAGAAGCCAGGCTCCCTACCAGCCTCATGCAAGAACATATCAAAGGGAAAGCCAATCTAGGGGGTCCTACTCTAGAAGGGGAGGATATAGGGGAAACCAAAGAGAAACTCAGGTTTACTCCAAAGGACACTCCAGGCAGCATCCTTATTCCAGGGGTGGACATGTTTCTTCTGATACATCTTCAGGTCCATTCCCTTATAAGCTTAGAGAAAATGTGACTGCCAGGACACCTCAAGAAACTACTTCCAACAGGTATGAGCCACCTGTTCCATTTGAGGATCCTGAGAAAAATCCTATGGCTTGGACTGCAAGGATGAAAGAACTGGCTGCCTTAGATCAGATAAAGAAAGCAAAGGAACAAGGGCTAGACACCTCCAACATATCCACCATGTCAGAGCAGAGGCAAAAAGAGTTAGAAAGATATGCTTCCAGTAAGTTTTTTGATGCAGACAGGTACATGGAGTTGCATCCAGCTACAGTGGTTCCCAGGGCTTCAAAGCAAATCTATTTGGGTGCAGCTGATGATACCAGATCAAAACAACAAACATTAAATCCTAACAGGGAAATTAAAATGGTAAAAGGCAAAGAAAAGGAATAACTCTGTAAGGTGACAACTTTTGGTTCTTCTAACTGCTATCTGGATATCACATATATAATATATATCTCTGTGATGGTTCTGCTCTATGTCTTGTTATTGTTGTTCTGTGCTTTTCTGTCTATATGATGTTGTTTGTTTTTCAATGTCTGTAAATAGTTTTCCTAACCCAAATAGGGGGAGATTGTTGGAACACCCTATTACTAATTTGGGTCAGGATCACTATGTCTCTAGGATTCTATGTTTTGACCTTCTGTATAGATTATAGGTCAATTAGAATTGAGTCTAAGGGATCAGGAGTCTAGGTTTGGAAGCTGCTCTGAAGACCCAAGTTTTTCTGGAGACTAAGTCCAAATCGTCGAGCTCAGCACGACGTTTCGTCGAACTCCGGTCGACGATCGTCTAGCTCAACTTTGGCAGATCGTCGAGCTCCATTCGACGATTGCTGAGCTCAAGCCTCTCAATATCGTCGAGCTCTGGTCGACGATCGCTGAGCTCAACTTCTCAATATCGTCGAACTCCATTCGACGATCGCTGAGCTCAGGTCGACGATTTTGACTCTGTACTGGATCTTTATCTCTGAGCTCAGTTCGACGATCTTTGAGCTCAGATCGACGATTTCTTTGCTGCTTGCTTTTTCCAGTTCGCTGAGCTCAGCTCGACGATAGCAGAGCTCAGTTCGACGATTTCAGTTGATCTTCAGAATTCAAATTCAAATCAAGATAGAAGTTATTCTGCATTTAAGTCAGAAGATCTGCCAGCCGTTTTCATTTAATTCTGGAGCAAGTTTCAAGGGATTTTTCAAGGAACAATTCAGTGGACTTTCCTTCAGAATATTTTATGCAATTAAGGCTGTAATTAATTCAGACCAACGGCTATCTTTGACAGAGCAATTTTCCTATTGAGATTCAGGGAATAAAAGAGAGAATGTTTTTTGAATCAACAATACAGTTAAGAGAGATTGACAAGAACAGGACATCTCTCAATATACAGAGACTCTGAAAAATTTTCTGTCAACAATAATTCTGAAGAACACTCATCAAGAAGAGATCAAGCTTTCAAGCATTTTTCAGATCTCTTCAGCTCTCAAGTGTTCAAGGCCAACATCACTTCAAGACTCCAGACAATCAACATTTCAGCTTGCTGAAATCATCCTTTGCTGGAGATCTATCTTTGAAGGCCTATCACCCTCAGCAAAGCTCATCTTCCTGAAGACTTCAAGGACTCAGGGGGAGCTTTGACAACATCACTGAATCCACATAGTCTTCTCAGTTGCTTGAGAAAGAGAAGACTGCCATCACTCTCTCACCCCCATTCTGTAAAGGGTTTTTCAAACTCCCTTCAAAAGTTTGAAGTTGGTTTTTGAGCACCTTGTCAAAAGCTCATTGGTGGCAAGACACCTGATCAAAAAATCTGTTTTGGTTTTGGAGCACCTTATCAAAAGCTCATTGGTGCCCAGGACACCTGATCAACTCATCCTGCAGTGGATTCCTACCTAGGGTGGTAGAAGAGTGGATGTACCCAAGTTGGGGAACCACTATATTTCCTTGTGTCTTCTGGTTGTGCATGTTTTTCTTTTGTTTCTGGACTAGATTCTTTTGTGCATAGCTTAGTTTTGTGGTTTATTTTATTTCTGCTTCCCTGCTCACATTCATTACAACAATTGTTGTAAAGCCTTGCAAAAGATTTTCTTTGTGTTTTAAAAAGCACCATATACTCTATTCACCCCCCTCTAGAGTATATCAGATCTAGTTTCCCCTTTTATATGCGATGATGGGCGATGGTTTCGTGAAGAGTAAAGGCCTCATGAGGTTGAATAAGGGTGGAGGAATTTCTGGTGTGATTTTGGAAGACCGACTTGCGGAGGAAGACGAACCGATGCCGTTCATTCCTCTATAAGAGGCGTGCAGAATCTGTGTTCTTTGCGTAGCAATCTTCTTGGCTATTTTCAGATGTGATTTTGCTAGATCAGGGCTGTTAACTAAACACAAAGGTTGAAGTATCTGAAAATACCTTTCCAACGAGTGGTTGCACAACTTCAGGCGAAGTCTGTAGCCATGGGAAAGTCTGAACGAATATGATGTCCGATAAATCCTACATGCAGAAATTGTGTTCTGTACGCAGCGGACTTCAAGGCTGATTTCATGTATGACACTATTGAATCTGGGTTGTGGTGTGAACATAAAGGTTGTAGCCCTTAGAAAGAACTTTCCATCGAGGGGTTAACCGTCTTCACCGGATTCATGTATCTTCAGAAATCATCGGTTGAATTTGCTGTCCAGATTTATTCTGCACTTAAATTCTGGGTTTTTATATAATATGGATTTGGATTCGGTGGAATCGATGTTGCAAAGTAACTCAAGATTTTGGTGAAATATTTTATGTTAACCACCATAGTGCTATGAATGATGAAGATTATTAATTGGTTTTCATATAACTGAATTGTGAAGCAAGCTTACTTAAACAAAATGACCTGTTAGAAATTGGTAGACTATTATGTATGCACATTATGTTATACCATGTTGAAATCATTTGAAATGACATATAGAAGGATAAACTATGGCCATGAGTATGTTTGATGGTTGGAATGAAATTTAGTAGTCCAATACTTAGAGCGTAGTCTCCCTACAGGTAGTATTGTGGAAGGATATAGGTGTGGTGTTGACCGTCACTAGTTGGGTTAGTGTTGAGATGAGGTATAGGTGGATGGTTGGGTTGTGTCCTCGTGGTTACTTCCGAGGCCCTTTCCATGCCACAGTGATGTGGAATTTGCATGCGGTGTGAGTCGACATGCAGTGTCGTAATCCTGTGTTAAGGATAGTGTGGCAGGTCTACGGGCTCGCCGATCGTCACACCGACGGGAGTTGATAGTTAGACTTTGGGCGGTTGGGCCGTGTCCTCGGTGTTCAAGTCCCGGGGCCCCTTCTGTGCCAAGTGAACGGTTGGGCTGTGTCCTCGTGATTTCTTCCGAGGCCCCTTCCGGGTCAAACCAGGCCAGTTCGGTCTGTGTTCTCGGTGCAAATCTACCCGAGACCCCGCTGGGCCATAGTACGCATGGGCTTCGCTGTTGTGTTCTTAGCATTGAGGCGTACGGAGGCCTAGGTGAAGTATTGTGGATACCCACCTAGTAGTAGAGATGCCCGCTCTACTGTCACCGCCTGGCTACGGAGGTTGATGGCTGAGAGGTTAGCCACCTGCGCGAATTGTGGGAACTATAGTCCGTGTCGACATGGCAATTGCTTGTGTGTGATCATGGATGAGTCATTGCATAGCATACATACCTTTTCATAACATTGCACAACAAGATCCCCATCGTATAAGTTTTTATGGGAACTCTTATACGATGAGTTACTTTATGCAAACTGATCCTTAACTTATAAGTTTGTATGGGTATCCCTATAAGTTAAGTTACTTACCTGTTGTAGTTACTTGTACTTGTTGAATTACTATTGCTTATGTAGAACTGCTAGAATATAATACTATTAATCTTATTGTACCATCACCACCAGCTTGTACGTGTTATACTATTTATTATACTTGTACCCGTGTTCCTTTCTCCGCCCGGTTCCGAGGAGTCGCCGGGGGAGCGGATGTGAAGCCACTTAGTCTTTTTGACTAACGGTTGCTACGTCTTCCTTTTTAGGAGGTCACCCCGCAGGTAGAGCAGCCACAGACCATGCAGTAGGACAGCCAGGCCACGACGACAGGGCCTGAAGTGACGGTGTCATCGCTACCGTCAGTTACGGATGTGAGTGTTGAGCGACTCTGATGTAGCGCGTTTGGGCAATTTTATAGCTGCACTCTGATACTTGTAGAAGCTTATTATTAGCTTCTCATTTGTTGTACTATTTGGACAGTATTACTTAGTGTTGATTTGACTTCTTCTATTATATTATGGTTGGGTTGGCATGTTTATTTTGATATTGGTTGCAGCCGGCAGAATAAGCGTCTTGTGGTACAGGTTAGTCCGTGTGCTAATGCTACCACAAGGCGGCTATTCTGGGCATAAGACCCCCTTCGTGCCGTGTTTTGGGATCCGGGAGGGGGGTCTTACAAATTGTATCAGTTTGCCACGATCCTCAACTAAAGAAGTCATTCAACAATGGTACCACCCCCGTTCGATTAGTCAGTTTGCGAACAAACTGACTTAGCGGAAACAGTGGTGTGCCCATATGTAATTCACACTAAGTTATCCAACTTTGACCTCAAGATTAGCCAACCTGACCATACGTTTGTGTTTTACGTGTAGATTCCAGTGCACGTTGAGCCGATGGGGGTCACTCCTGCCCCTTCCATACCCACTCAGTTTCAACAGTCCGAGTTGGGAAAGACGCTCACCATTTTCCTGGATTCCTTTAGGGCACAACTATCTCTGGTTCAACAACAGGCTCCAGGCTCTAACTAGCAGAGCACCTTTCGGCTCTCTCCCCTCCCGCCTACCTCGGGACGGAGTCGGCCGTACGTACGGAGGAATGGCTTGACACGGTGCAAGAGCTATTAGCAGGGATCCGTTGCCTGACCATCATGGTTGTATCATTGGCGGTGTCTGTCTTGGATCTACATGCTAAGAGGTGGTGGAAGTCACTCATGGGCTCCACATTCCAAGGACGAGTGTATAGCGAGATAAGTTGGAGCGAGTTCTCGGGTGTCTTCTTGGAGCACTTCATTCCTACATCGGCTCGAGACGAGCTCGAGCAGAGGTTTCTACTACTGAAGCAGGGATCAAAATCGGTTACAGAATACCAGCGAGAGTTCCAGCATCTCGAAAGGTTCGCAGACACATATGACCTGGATGATAGAGGATACGCCAAGCGTTTCTACAAAGGTCTATGAGATCCCCTAAGACAGGCCCTTTTATTTATAGCGGATGCTAGCTTGGCGGAGATTATCGATATGGCGAAGAGATTGGAAGCGAACCACTTGAGTAGTGGTAAGAGGCCTGCGGAAGACGTGATGGAAGCTTGCCCAAGAAATAGAAGAAGGCAGGACTTTAGGAGAGGAAGGGGACATCAAAAAGAGGTGGAAGACGTTTCCACTGAGATTTTAAAGTGGAGCACCCGGTTCTACAGCCACCTGCGTTGCCTCCACCGCCCCAGCCTCAATAATTTCAGCAACATGAAGGGCATCATGAGCTTGTGTATTTTGAATACAACTAGCCGGGCCACATTCGACGTTTCTGCCCCCAGTTGTATGGGAATGTCCCTCCTGCTCTCCCTCCGGCAGCTCCGCGGGGGCGGGGTTACATGCGTGGTCGAGGACGAGTGATGCGGTAAAACCCGAACAGGCAAGTGTACCTGTCGAATTGAAGTATTAAGGTCATATTTAAACACGGGGTTGCCAAGTACTGCTAATCACGCTTGAACTTTTATCCTACCGAAAGAAAGTGGATTTTGAGAATTTTTTAAAATAAAACTGAAACGAAATTTAAAACGAAACTATGGATTAAAAGATAGCACTTGATCTATGATTCACCATGAAAAGAGATAGGAGAAATAAAAATATAATTTTATAATTGCGACTTAAACTCGACCGTGACGGATCCGAAAATAAGAGAAAATCTCGCTAGAGCATTAAGTATCCTAACTTATAGACTCTTTGATCGAAATCTCTTTACAAATCAAAGAGGCCTAAAGTTGCATTATTGAGGCGATCCGCACTATTGGATTTGACTCCAATCCGGAGGATTTACGTCGTCCTATCTCTAGGATTGCGTGCAACTCCTTCCTTCTTTGAGTGATCTTTCAAATCAACGAGTCTCTCGACTACTATGAAATGAGATCAAAAGCCTACTAGCGTATACCAGAAATATGGAGTCGGCTCAAAATAAATCAAAGAGGGATCGAGTGAAATTTAGCAAAAAATAAAATTACGAAGTGAAAAAAAATTCCTATCTCAAATCATGGATCCTCATGATCAAATGCTATAGGAAGATTAGCTACGCATGGTTAAGAAAGAAAGCACGAAAAAAAAGAAATTCATTTTCATTGATATATAAAAAAGGGGTACAAGATAATGAAAGAGACAAGATTATGCTAATAGAAGAAATTACAATAATAAGAAAAAGAAATCTACTTAGCAACAAAGAAAGAAGAAAACTTGCACTTGAACTAGCTATCTCACTTGCTCTCTCTCCAATCCAACCTTCCAATGCATGAGACATGGGTTCCTTTTATAGGAGAGGGAGAAGGTTCTAGAATGAAATGAAGAAGAGGGGGCAAGGGGGGGGGGTGGCCGACCATGTAAAGGGTAGAGGGTGCATGCATGAATTAAATGAAGTGGAGAGAATGCATGCATGATATTTAATGAGGTGGAGAGAGAAAGAAGGTTCATTGTATTTTATTTTTAAGGAAATAAAATAAAGAATATAAAATGAAGAGGGGGAGATGAATGAGAAATAAATAAGAGAGAGAGAGGTGGCCGGCCATGTATGGTGGGGGAAGTGCATGAATGAAAATAAATTGATGAAAAGGCGGGAGGCGGTCGGCCATGCATAAAATGGGGAAGCCATGCAAAGGTGGCTCATAGTTTTGGGCTTGAAGATGAGCTCGGGCTGCTTGCATCTTTGAAGTGGTCTGCATTATTGAAGTAGATGGGAGGCCGGGCTGCACCAAGGAGAGGCATGGGCTCGGTTTGGATCAATTAAGGAGGGGTCGGGCTGCTCCATGTAGACTGCACCATGACTTGAGGGCTGCACCATGACTTGAGGGTTGCACCATTACTTGAGGGCTGCACCAATGAAGAAGGCTCGGGTATGGGCTGCAAAACAAAATAAAATATAACAAATTAGAAACATATTTTATATCAAAACATTAATTATTATAACATAACCTAACATAACATAAAATAAAAAAAAATTGAACATAACATAAACATAACATAACATAAAAAAAATTATATTCATAACAAAACAAATAAGATATGAAAATAAACATAACAAGAATAAAGTAAGCAAAAATACCAATAAACTTAGGAATTTCTTAAACTAAACTATACCAAAAAAGATGACTAAAAGTAGTCATCAAATTCCCCCATGCTAGAGTTTTTGCTTGCCCTCAAGCAAATATCATTCAAGAATTTGGGAATAATAAAAAGAAAACAAAACATTTTTAGTTTGCATGAATACGAAAAACAAAACATGAAAAATTAAAACATACTAATTCCTGTGTTATCAACTAGTTGGCTGAGAAGTGCATAATAGAAAACTTGAAGATGGAAACCTAAAATTATCATTAGAACATAAAGAAGAATTACAAATTTCAAAATTCCTAAAACAAGGCATCCAAAATTAATGAATATAAGATAAATAAAAATAGAAGTTCTAAATAAACGGCGCATTAACGAACTACTAGGTTGCTAGATAAAAATTAACTCTAAAACGCCTCAAGGTAACTTCCAAAGAAACCCATCAATGAAGGTGGTCATAGGCTTGTACGTTCACACTCTCTCCACTACGCGAATTTACGTTCTAAAGATTAATAGGACTTCTAATAGGAGTTAAAACTTGGCTTAGGTAAATGATTAGGAAATGAAAATAAGGATAAACATGAGGGCTTAAACACTAAACCAAGGTTGAGCTCAAAACTAAACATAAAATCATGAAGAGAAATGATAAGTACTTCAAACAAACAAAAGGCCATAAAATTTTTTACTTTAATAAATTGGCCGCAAATAAACTTCATTTTTTTTTTCTTTCCTTTTTTTCTCTTTTTTTTGATTTGATAACATTTTGATAATAACATTTTTTCATAAAAGAGAGCTCCAAAAGTAGGTTTTAAAATTTTCCTTTCATTTCAAAGATAATACCCCCTCACAAAAATGATTTTTAAGCTCAAACTTTTCGTGTGAAAATAGGAAAGGCATTTTGGATTTGGAGCAAATAATGAAATAAAGGTGGAGCTAAATCAAATAAACATGGAAAAGGCCCAACATTGTTTTGCAATGGTAAAAAATTTTTTTGGTGGGCGAGAAGAGCTCAAACGAGTCAAAGGGTGGCCTAAAGCATTTCTAAAGTACATAAAAATGATGCACATGCTTTGATAGTAGCTAGGGACAAGTTTTAGACACCAAGAAATACTACCCCACAAATGAAAAAGAGCTAATATTACCTCGCAACCATTCGTACGTAATTAACCGAATAAGAAGAGCAACTACAAATTGCTAACTTAAAATGAGAAAATAGATGCCTATATTTAAGAACAAGAAATTTGAAAAACTAAGCTATGTAAGAATGATAAATGTAGAAAACAAATTCAAGGAAATCTATCTAGAACTACAAAATCGCACGGGCCTACACATCACTAGAAGAAACATAAAAATAAAGATGGAAATAATTTTCGATTTTGATTTTTAAATATATTTTAGCATAAATTTTTTTTTTTGGATTTTGATTTTATTTTTGGAGTTTTGAATTTTTTAGTTTTTTTTGGATTTTTTGATATAGTTAAATAAAAACAATACTCCTAAAAGGCTTAATATAACTATACTAATTTTTTGGATTTTAGAAATTTAAAACAATTTTTTTGAAAGGAAAGAAGAAAGAAAACAACTAAGCCATCTAAAACAACTGAACCCTCCCCCATGCTTAGATTCTTCATTGTCCTCAATGAAAGAAACAAAAAGAAAAACGAGAAAGAGAAGGAGACTGAGACGGAGAGGAAAATGCAAAAAGGAAAGTTAAATAAAAAGAACAGGACTTCCCCGGGGTTATGAGGCTGAATGTGGATGTCGCTCCCCCATGCTTGAGCTTTACATCACTTGATCATCAACAGACTTGACTTGATCCATCTTGAAATCAGCAACGTTGAAGCGGCGATCACGAACTTGCGTGGTTGGCCTCCGGAAGGAAGAGCAAAATAAAAGCAGAATAATAGAGTCCGTGGGCAGGTGCCCAAGATTGTTCTTTATTACAACAATTTAAATTTCGAATAATAATAATAAAAGTCTTAGAAAAAAACGAAATGCCTAACATAAAAGAAAAATCCATGAAAGAAAACATTACGAAATAAATAAAAGTTATTCCGTAGCAGAGGATACATAGTCATTTGAATAATATAACTTTAAGCGATGGCTATTTACTTTAAAATCACCCTTATCCGGGTGCGAGAGTAGAATAGTGCCATAAGGAAAAACCTATTTGACCGTAAAAGGTCCGGACCAATGAGATTTTAGTTTTCTGGGGAAGAGACGTAAACGCGAATTAAAAAGAAGAACCTGATCACCTAGTTTAAACATTTTAGGGTGGCGCAGGTTCTTATCGTGATAAAGTTTTGTGCGTTCTATATAAAGTTTGTTATTTTCGTAAGCATACGCTCTCCATTCATCGAGTTCATTAAATTGATTTTTCCTATGCTCGCCGACTGAGTGCGGATCGAAATTAAAAAATTTTATCGCCCAGTATGCTCGGTGTTCTACTTCTATCGGAAGATGACACGATTTTCCATAGAGCAATCGGAAAGGAGTACAACCGATGACGGTCTTGTACGCTATCTGATAGGCCCAAAGAGCATCGTCTAATTTTAAGGACCAATCTTTACGAGAAGTAGAAACAGTTTTTTCCAAAATTCTTTTTAGCTCTCGATTGACTACCTCGACCTGACCGTTAGTTTGGGGGTGATAAGCGGTGGATAATTTATGCGTATCGCCATATTTAGTTAAAACCTTAGATAGTTGGGCGTTACAAAAGTGGCTCCCCCTATCACTAACGATCGCTCGAGGAAAGCCAAAATGAGAAAATAATTTTTTAAAGAAATTTATGACTACACGAGCATCATTACATGGTAAAGCTTGGGCCTCCGCCCACCTAGAGACGTAATCTACGGCGACTAAAATGTATTTATTTCCGAAACTTGAGGGAAATGGGCTGACAAAGTCTATGCCCCACAAATCAAAAACTTCGCATTCGAGAAAATAGTGTTGTTCCATTTCATTTTTATTAGAGATGTTTCCAGTCCGCTGGCACCGATCGCACCCACCCACAAAGATTTGTGCATCTTTAAATAATCTTGGCCAATAGAAGCCAGCACTAAGTACTTTGTGTGCGGTGCGATTTGCTTGAAAGTGCCCGCTAGTCGGACCTTCATGAACATGCTTTAAAATTTGTTGACCTTCTTCCCGGGAGACACATCTTCTTACCACCTGGTCCGCACAAATGCGAAATAGAAATGGATCCTCACAAAAATAATACTTCAACTCAGAAAATAATTTCTTCTTTTGCTGAGAGGAGTATTCTTTTGGGAGGACGCAGGTCACCAGATAATTGGCCAAGTCGGCAAACCAGGGGGTAGAAGAAGAAACGTTTAAAATTTTTCCGTCTGGAAAAGAATCAATAGGTAAAGTTTCATCAAAAATATCAATTTCAGGATTTTCTAGGCGTGAAAGATGATCAGCCGCTAAATTTTTCGCTCCTTTCTTATCCCGGATTTCCAAGTCGAATTCTTGAAGTAATAAGATCCAACGAAAAAGACGCGGCTTGGCATCCGGTTTAGAAAGGAGGTACTTCAAAGCGGAATGATCCGTAAAAACGATAGCCTTAGAAAGAGTGATGTAGGGTCGGAATTTATCAAAAGAAAAAATGACAGCTAAGAGTCCCTTTTCAGTTGTAGTGTAATTTTCTTACGCTGAATTAAGCGTTTTGCTAGCGTAATAGATTGGGTGGAAATTCTTAGCTATACGTTGTCCTAGTACCGCACCGACCGCAAAACTACTTGCGTCGCACATAATTTCAAAAGGTAAATCCGAAACCGGGGCAATCATAATCAGAGCATTATATGTTTGGATTTAATTAAGTCGAACGCCGCTGAACAAGCATCGTCAAAAATAAAAGGAGCGTTTTCTCGAGAAGGTGGTTGAGAGGCTTAGTAATTTTTGAAAAGTCCTTCATAAATCTTCGATGAAAACCCGCATGCCCTAAAAACTTCTTATCGCTTTGATATTTGTAGGCGGTGGTAACTTTTCAATTACTTCGATTTTTGCCTTGTCCACTTCAATTCCCTTAGTAGAAATTTTGTGGCCAAGGACTAAGCCGTCACATACCATAAAGTGGCACTTTTCCCAATTTAAAACTAGATTTATTTCTTCGCAGCATTTTAAAACTTTTCCTAAATTCTTTAAACATAACTCAAACGAGTCACCAAAAACCGAGAAGTCGTCCATAAACACTTCCATAATGTTTTCTACATATTTATCGAAAATGGCCAGCATGCACCGCTGGAAGGTAGCTGGTGCGTTGCATAGCTTGAAAGGCATCCTACGGTAGGCAAACGTTCCAAAAGGGGAAGTGAATGTTATCTTCTCTTGGTCCTCGGGTGTGATAGGGATTTGGAAGTATCCCGAAAGACCGTCGAGAAAACAATAAAAACTATGCCCGGATAAGGGTTCTAAAATTTGATCGATAAAGGGAAGGGGGAAGTGATCTTTACGAGGGGCATCATTTAATTTGCGGTAATAGATGCACATCCTCCACCCCGTAACCGTCCGAGTTGGAATTAGATCATTATTTTCATTTGTTACTACCGTGATGTCACCCTTCTTAGGTACAACCTGAACCAGACTTACCCCCTTACTATCGGAAATATGATAGATTATCCCCGCATCTAATAACTTAAGAACCTCGCCCTTCACAACCTCTTTCATATTAGGATTAAGACGACGTTGAGGTTGGATTACACCCTTAGAATTATTTTCAAAAAATATTTTGTGGGTGCAAAAGGAGGGGCTTATGCCAGGAATATCAGAAATTTGCCACGCTATAGCTCGGCGATGCTTTTGTAGTAGTTCGATCAATTGATCATTTTTGGATTGAGAAAGCAAAGCCGAGATTATAACGGGCAATTTAAAATTTTGTTCAATAAAGGCATATTTGAGATGTTCGGGAAGGGGTTTTAGTTCTAAGTTGGGTGGTTCATCGTAAGAGTTCTTTAAAACTTTTTCGTTCTCAAAAACAATATTTTCATAATTTTTTTTTCTAAACACTAGTTCATTTGCAAAGTTGGCTTGCGCAGACATAACTGTGTCTTCAAAACTATTTGTAGAAAGGTCAGAAAAAGAGGAAGAAAAATCATTGGAAGAAACATTTGAAAGAGAAAGAGAGGAGTCTTCATTTAAAACATCAAGGAAGAAACATGAGTCGTCATTTTTTAAAGAATTTTTCATGGATTGATTTATTCAAAACGTCACCTCGTCATCTCCCACGCGAAGCAAATGTTTTCTGTTACTTACATCGATGACCACACTAGAGGTGGCTAGGAAAGGACGACCAAGGATAAGGGGAACCTCGACGTCTTCTTCAATATCAAGAATGTCAAAATCCACCGGGAAGATGAATTTGTCGACCTTCACGAGCACATCCTCAACGATACCTAACGGATACTTAATCGATCGATCAGCCAATTGAATACTCATACGCGTACGGCTGAGAGTGCCCAATCCTAGCTTTTTAAACATTGAAAAAGGCATCAAGTTGATGCTCGCTCCCAAATCCGCTAGCGCGTACTTTACAAAAAGATCACCAAAAACGCAAGGAATCGAAAAACTACCCGGATCATTTATCTTTTTAGGAAGATTAGAGTTTTTAATAACCGCCGAGCACTCTTCATTTAAGGTTACATGCGATAAAATTTCCAATTTCGTCTTGTTTGTTAGTAAATCCTTAAGATATTTCGCATACTTAGGCATTTGACTAATCGCTTCATGAAATGGCAAATTAATGTGAATTTCTTTAAATATTTCAAGGAAGCGCTAGTACTGATCGTCTAATTTTCTTTCCTAAGTCGAGCCGGATAAGGAGGTGGCGGGAATTCCTTTATAACAACCGGAGAATTATTTTGAACGTCATCATTTTCTTTTCCAAAATCAGCATTATCCTTTTCAAAAATGGAAATATCTTTTTCTTTATCAAAGGTAGATTTTTCATTTCCAAAAGTTGATTTATCATTTTCCGTGGGGATAATTGTTTCTGCAACAGGAGGGACAATCACCTTTGGCTCTTCCCTTGTGGTGGGCTCGTTAATAACCTTACCGCTTCAAAGGGAAATCGCATTTGCGTGCTCCCTTGGGTTAGGTTCATTGTTCGAGGGAAGAGTTCCAAGTGGTCTCTCGGAAGAAACCTTGGCAAGTTGCCCGACCTGGTTTTCTAAACTTTTCACGGAGCCAGTTAGACTTCTAATATAAGCTTCGTTCGAGCTTATATATTTAGAAAGGATCTCCTCCAAAGGGGAAGGTTTTTGAAATTTTTGGTTTTGATGTTGTGGTGGTGGTGGTGGAGTGAAATCGTGTGGTGGACGTGCAGCATTTGCGGGATTACTCCAAGAAAACTTTGGATGGTTACGCCATCTAGGGTGATATGAGTTTGAAGAAGAATTAAAACCAGGCGGAGCAGAAAAATTAGAAAAAATAGAAAAATTATTGGCAAAATTATTTTGAGCAGGCCTGGGTATGTTCCCCAGATAATCCACCTGCTCGGCAGCAGCAGCATTCGCATTTTCATATACCTTAGCGGCGGAGGAAGCAGTCATCTCCGAAATCTTCTTGTTCAGCATTTACACTTGCAACGACAGTTGCGAAACCGAGTCCACCTCATAAATACCTTCAGGTTTATTTGGGTGAGTCCTAGGCGAGTTCCACTGAAAAGTGTTCATCATCATGTCCTCTATAAGCTCAAGAGCGGCTTCCGGAGTTTTGCGGTCTAAATAACCAGCGGAAGCGGCATTTATCATTTGCTTAGTCTCTTGATTTAGCCCATTGTAAAATGTCTGGACCTGTAACCATACAGGCAGAGCATGATGGGGGCAGCATCTCAAAAGCTCTTTGAACCTCTCCCATGTGTCATAGAGGGTCTCAGAAGCAATTTGAGAATATGAAGTTATATCGTTTCTTAATTTAGCAGTTTTGGCGGGGGGGGGGGGGAATATCTAGCAAGAAATTTATCAACTAAAATGTTCCAAGGAGTGATTGATTCTCTTGGAAGAGAACTCAACCACTGCTTGGCTTTTGTCCTTAAAGAGAAGGGGAAGAGTCTTAGCCTAATAGCATCGTCTGAGACACAATTTATTTTGAATGTGTCACAGATTTCGAGAAAACTAGCAATATGCAAGTTCGGATCTTCAACTTATAATCCGTCGAACTGTACATATTGCTGCACCATTTGTATGATGCTAGGCTTAAGTTCAAAGTTATTGTTCTCAATTGCAGGTCGAACAATACTTATTTCTGTACCCTCCAGGTTAGGCCGAGCATAATCGGGCATCGTCCTCTGCTGGGCAAACACTGGGTTAGGGTCTCCCATTTCGAAGTTGAAGTTACAATCACCGTCGGAATCCTCAACCGCTGTTTGAGAAGTGGAACCTCTGAATCGCAAGTTTCTTCGAAAGGAGTGTTCGATTTCTGGGTCCAAGTCAACAAGTAGCGACGGATTCGTGCGGGTCATGCACTAAGAAAATTAGAAGGAGAATGGAGGAAGGAAAAGAGAAGAGGGGAAATAAAAACTTGAAGAAGAAAATAGAGAAAGGTAAAATTTTTTGATTTTTTTTGCAGAAGTAATACCGAAAGCGTTTTCCTAATATTGACGAAAAAGCATCCCCGGCAATGGCGCCAAAAACTTGATGGGCTAAAACCCGAACAGACAAGTGTACCTGTCAAATTGAAGTATCAAGGTCGTATTTAAACACGGGGTTGTCAAGTACTACTACTCACGCTTGAACTATTATCCTTCCGAAAGAAAGTGGGTTTTGAGAATTTTTTAAAATTAAACTGAAACGAAATTTAAAATGAAACTATGGATTAAAAGATAGCACTTGATCTATGATTCACCATGAAAAGAGATAGGAGAAATAAAAATATAATTTTATAATTGCGACTTAAACTCGACATTGACGGATCCAAAAATAAGACAAAATCTCGCTAGAGCATTAAGTCTCCTAACTTATATAAACTTTGATCGAAATCTCTTTACAAATCAAAGAGGCCTAAAGTTGCATTATCGAGGCGATCCACACCATTGGATTTGACTCCAATCCTGAGGATTTACGTAGTCCTATCACTAGGATTGCGTTCAACTCCTTCCTTCTTTGAGTGATCTTTCAAATCAACGAGTCTCTCGACTACTATGAAATGAGATCAAAGGCCTATTACCGTATACCGGAAATATGGAGTCGGCTCAAAATAAATCAAAGAGGGATCGAGTGAAATTTAGCAAAAAAATAAAATTACGAAGTGAAAAAAATTCCTATCTCAAATCATGGATCCTCATGATCAAATGCTAAAAGAAGTTTAGCTACGCATGGTTAAGAAAGAAAGCACGAAAAAATAAAAGAAATTCATTTTCATTGATATATAAAAAAGGGGTACAAGATAATGAAAGAGACAAGATTATTCTAATAGAAGAAATTACAATAACAACAAAAAGAAATCTACTTAGCAACAAAGAAAGAAGAAAACTTGCACTTGAACTAGCTATCTCACTTCTTCTCTCTCCAATCCAACCTTCCAATGCATGAGACATGGGTTCCTTTTATAGGAGAGGGAGAAGGTTCTATAATGAAATGAGGAAGAGGAGGAAAGGGGGGGTGGCCGACCATGTAAAGGGTAGAGGGTGCATGCATGAATTAAATGAAGTGGAGAGACTGCATGCATGATATTTAATGAGGTGGAGAGAGAAAGGAGGTTCATTGTATTTTATTAGTAAGGAAATAAAATCGAGTATATAAAATGAAGAGGGGGAGATGAATGAGAAATAAATAAGAGAGAGAGAGAGGTGGTCGGCCATGTATGGTGGGGGAAGTGCATGAATGAAAATAAATTGATGAAAAGGAGGGAGGGGGGCCGGCCATGCATTAAATGGGGAAGCCATGCAAAGGTGGCTCACGGTTTTGGGCTTGAAGAGGAGCTCGGGCTGCTTGCATCTTTGAATTGGGTTGCATTATTGAAGTAGATGGGAGGCCGGGCTGCACCAAGGAACGACATGGGCTCGGTTTGGATCAATGAAGGAGGGGCCGGGTTGCTCAATGTAGGCTGCACCATGACTTGAGGGCTGCACCAATGAAGAAGGCTCGGGTATGGGCTGCAAAACAAAATAAAATATAACAAATTAGACACATATTTTATATCAAAACATTAATTATTATAACATAACCTAACATAACATAAAATAAAAATAAAATTGAACATAACATAAACATAACATAAAAAAAATTATATTCATAACAAAACAAATAAGATATGAAAATAAACATAACAAGAATAAACTAAGCAAAAATACCAATAAACTTAGGAATTTCTTAAACTAAACTATACCAAAAACTATGACTAAAAGTAGTCATCAACGAGGACTGCGAGGAGGTAACCCCGGCCCTGCTCGGGATCAAGTGTATGCACTGGACATGGCGTAAGAACGGAATCCCCAAGATATGATTGCAGGTATGATTCAAATGATTATCACGTTTTCATTGTCTAACTTAAAGTTACTTGAGACATACTAGACACCTAGCAATAAGTTTTGGTTATTGGTACTTAGGCACCGTGATAGTTGGCGGGAAGACGGCCTATGCATTGTTCGATACCGGTGCCTCACACTCCTTTGTGTCCGAGGACTTCATTAAGAACATGGAGGGCGTACAATACTTTACTAGTATAGCCCGAAGAGTGCGCCTACCGGACGGCTCAGATATGATTGCAACCGCTAAGTGCGAGTTCGAGATATTTACTGAAGGAAAGGTCTTTGATAAACCTGCCACGGTCTTGAGAATGCCGGAGTTTCACATCATTTTGGGCATGGCGTGGTTGGACTGACATTTTGCGAGGATTGACTGTGCAGAGAAACGAATCTACTTGAGACATGGAGACACCTACGTCATCTTCCAAGGTATTAGCTTCGCACCTCGTATGTTGTTATCTTCAGTTTAGGCAGTAAAAGCCCATAAGAAGGGGGATGACGTCTTCATGATTTCGTTCGAGTTGAAGGAGTTAACATTGGATATAAAAGAGGTACGGGCAGTGCGGGACTTCCCAGAGGTATTTACTGAGAAACTGTCAGGATTACCACCACATAGAGAGGTTGACTTCCAGATTAATCTACTACCGGGTGCCAAGCCGTTATCCAAGGCCCCTTACCGAATGGCCCCGAAGGAACTCGCAGAGTTTAGAGTTCAACTGCAAGAACTGGTGGAGTCAGGGTTCGTTCGCCCCAGTTCATCGCCCTAGGGAGCCCCTGTATTGTTCATGAAGAAGGATGGACCCTGCATTTATGCATAGACTATCGGGAACTCAATCGGCTGACGGTGCAGAACACTTACCCGCTACCTCGGATCGATGAGTTATTCGATCAACTAGTGGGAGCGCATTGGTTTTCTAAGATGGACTTGCGCTCAGGATATTATGAGTTGAGAATACAAGAAGGTGACATCCAAAAAATGGCCTTTAGTTCAAGATATGGACTGTACGAGTTCACTGTAATGCCGTTTGGGCTCACAAATGCCCCTTCGACCTTCATGAGCCTGATGAACAAGGTGTTTGAACCTTATTTGGATATCTTCGTCATTGTTTTCATCGACGACTTCTTGGTCTACTCAAAGACGGAGGAGGAGCATGTTGAGCACTTGACCTTGGTATTGAAGAAATTAAAAGAGCATGCCTTGTTCGCCAAGTTCAGCAAGTGCGAATACTGGCTTAAAGAGGTTGATTTCTTGGGGCATGTGATCAGTGGAGCAGGACTAGCGGTGGATCAGGCCAAGGTGCATGCCATGAAGGAGTGGTCTCCCTTAAAGTCGGCGGCTGATGTGAGGAGCTTCCTTGGTTTTGTCGGTTATTATTGCAAGTTCGTAAAAGGATTCTCCAAGATTGTCCTCCCTCTTACTTCATTGACAAAGAAAGGTGTGCCATTTGAGTGGACACCCTAATGTGAAGCGGCGTTCCAAGAACTGAAGAATAGACTTACCTACACCCCCATCCTTGCACTTCAGTCTGGGAAGGAAGGATTTCAAGTTTACACTGACGCATCATATCAAGGGATGGGAGCGGTATTGATGCAGCACGGACACGTGATTGCTTATACTTCAAGATAACTGAAGAAACATGAAATCAATTACCCGGTTCACGATTTGGAGCTTGGAGCAGTGGTGTTCGTCTTGAAGGTTTGGAGGCATTATCTATACGGCGTCCACTGCGAGATATTTTCAGATCACAAACACTTGAAGTACGTCCATACTCAGAAGGAGTTGAACTTGAGACAACGACGATGGTTAGAATTTCTATGCGACTATGAGTTCACCATGAACTACCACCCCGGAAAGGCGAACTCAGTGGCCGATGCATTGAGAATAAAGGTATCAGGTTCTAGCCCAGAGTCTCCGTTGATGAGTATGGAGTTGGCTCGGATGATTGAGGAGATGGATATTACATTGATATTTAAGGTTCCTTCTGTAACACCCCGAAACTCAAAGGAGCGAAGGGGGACGTTTTGGGCCAGTTTGGGTTTTGGCTGCAGGCACACGGCCTGGGACACGGGCGTGTCCCAGGGCATGTCAAGCCTATGTCGACACTAAGACGGGAAGTCGACACTTTGGTCTCGACATTGTGTCGAGACTGGGCACACGGCCTGAGACACGGGCGTGTCGCAGGGCGTGTCGACCCGTATCGACGATCGTCCCGGGGAGTCGACGAGATTCGCTCGACGATGCGTCGAGAGTGGGAACACGGCCTGCGATACGGGCGTGTCGCAGGGCGTGTCGACCAGTGTCGACACTCGTCCCGGAAGTCGACGAATCTTGCTCGACGATCGTCGAGACAAGGCACACGGCCTAGGACACGGGCGTGTCCGAGGTCGTGTCGAGTGTGGAGACCGTGTACACGGCCCTGGAGCCCAGGAGTGTCAAGGTGACACGGGCAAAGACACGGGCGTTTCCTAGAACCTGTGCAGTGCTCGGTTTTATTTTGGGGAAAAATGATGGGGTACACGGCCGGCCACACGACTGTGTCAGGTGGAACACGGGCGTGTCAGCTCGAACACGGGCGTGTTCGATACCCGTGTGAGGTTCCAGGTGATTCGATTTTGACAGCGAATGAGGCACACGGCCCTGGACACGGGAGTGTGCCAGGCCGTGTTCGGTCTAGATTGGGCATTTCAACCCCAAATCAAAGCCGTTTATTTCTTTAACTGAAGATCAAATGGCTGGGGGTTGTTCCTGAAGGGATATACCCGTGAATGGACATGGAAAACCCTTACTTTTCATAACTTCTCATCTTTCTAAAACCTTAGAGAGAGAGGAGAGCCAAGGGAGGAAGAAGGAGCTAGATCCCGCCATTGGAGGAGCTTCAGAGCTCCGAATCGCGAGCCGACTTCGGATCCACGGAGGCAAAGCTAGTGCGGTGCTTTTCATCCGATTACTTTTCAATGGCGTCAAAGAGGAACGCTAGGGTAACGATCCTCATCTTGAGCATGAGTAGCTCTCTTTATTTGCATAGGAAGCCCGCTCTCGCGAGTTTGCGGAGAGTTGGAGGCGTTCCTTCGGGTAGATATGTGAAGTCCCCGTTGTTTAGAGTCCGTAAGCGAGAACGGACATAGGCATGATGTGTGAAGCCTACCCGGACATGTTGGTCTGGATCGGTGATGTTGCATTGCATAATGCCGGAGAATACTCCGTGCTATTGGTTGTTTTTCGGGTTTTCTACGCGGTAGATTGCAGCAGGGAGCCTTGCGGAATAACCCAAAGGTGCACCCGGAAAACTGGACGGATACGAGATCTTGCCAACTTGGTGGCTTGAGAGCCAACTTGAACATAATCGGGTTATGTGACTTGTGATGGAAATGGGACTCGGTGGAAGTTTGACCCGTGCAAATGGCTTAAATTGTCATTGCGATGTGAGCACGGGTTAGATGGAACCGTACCCGTTCTATGTCGTTCGGTTAAAGAGACCTAAAGGCACGTGACACTTACCGTTGGCATAGATTAGGGTCTTCGGCGGTCAATGGCTTAAATTGTCGTGACCCAGGCCAGGAAGACAAATTGCTCATAGGTTTGGCCGTCCAAGTGGCGGTGGTGAGTCCGGAATGTCTATGGCTTTAATTGACGTGACATCGACCGGTTCACCGAGAATGTGCCCTGAGAGCACGGGGCGTGTGGCCGTGCGAGCCAATGTCTGTGATTAATTGGCTATTGATATAAATTGCTCGCTTATGCTAATGAAATGCAGGGAAGGAGCATCGCCGCCCCGAGTTGGGGGCGGGATCGTTATAATTTGGTCAGCATTGCTGACCGTTGCCTTGTTTTGCCACCGTGCGGTGGTTTGTTGCTTGCAGGTGCAGCTGGACCAAGCGGTCAATAGCGGGCTAAAGCCCGAATGCGAAGCCGGCCCTTGAAGGCCTAAGTTGGAAGTGTTTACTGCTTTATTCATGTGTGACCGGCCTGCGTGCGTGGTTTGTAAAACATGTAATTGGAAGTGAAACATTTTGTAAGGCCTTAAGGCTTATTTTGGGTATTTTGTATCACATTCCTATTCTGTACTAGTGAACATTCAGGCTCTAATGCTGGGTTCTTTATTGCAACTTTAATATAATGCTTCCGCTAGAATACTCTGTGTAGGACGTTGAGATTGGTTGGATGGTTTCCATAAGTAACCACCCGGTCTGTCTGTGGCATACGGCGTCCGTCCCCGGCCGTGTAACAGCCCAAAGTGCAGAAACAGGAAAATTTGGGTGACACGGCCTGGGACACGGGCGTGTCCCAGGGCGTGTCAGGTGACACGGCCTGCGACACGGGCATGTCGCAGGGCGTGTCGAGGTTGTGTCGACGATTGGGCTTTGTCTCGACGATTTTTGCTTTCGACGATTCGTCGAGAGGTGGCACACGGCCCAGGACACGGGCGTGTCCAAGGCCGTGTCGCATTCTCGATGATTTTTACTCGACGATCGTCGAGTATCGAGAAGTGGGTGTCGCGTGTTGAACACGGCCTGTGACACGGGCGTGTCACAGGGCGTGTCAAATCAGGCGACGAACTCAGCCCGCCGAAGGATTTCGACAGAGCGTGTCTTTGTGCCGTGTCTGGGCACACGGCCTGGGACACGGGCGTGTCACAGGCCGTGTGAAGTCTCGGGATGATTTGGGATTTTTTTCCCAGGTACACGGCCACAGACACGGGCGTGTCTCAAGGCGTGTTGGTGACACGGCCCATGACACGGGCGTGTCTCGGGGGCGTGTCACTGGTTTGGATAAGTCGGTTGACCACCGCTTGAGGCACACGGCCTGACACACGGCCGTGTTCGAGGCCGTGTCGGGCAAAATTTGTGTTTTTGGCAGAATCGTGGCCGTCCATTCCTTCAGTTTGGATCCAAGGGCTGAAGCCTCTTCCTCTTTTTCCTTAAGGGCCAAAATCAGAGAAGTATGAATCATTTTACTTTGGCCTTCATCTTTCTTCAAGAGAGAGAAAGAGAGAGAGAAAGGAGGAGGAAGAAGGAAAGGGGGCTGCTGCTGGTGGTGCTGCGGTTTACCGACGAGAGATCCGAAGCCAGCGTTGCGGAGGAAACGCTCTTGCGAGTCTTGCAAGCTAGCTTGGAGGCCATGGCACCGAAGCGATCGTCAAGGGTAACGACTTTTCTTCCTAGCCATGTGAAGGCTTCCTTTTTGGCATGTCTTGTGATTTCCCCCACCAAGAGGTGGCTGATTTTGGGAATCGTTGGGTGGATGCTTGAAATCCCCTTTGTGTTGCATATAGATCCGAAAATGGAGTACGGAATAGGCATGCTGTGTGAAGCCCATCTGGACAGGTTGGTCTGGATTGGTGATGTTGCATACGAACCGGAGAAGACTCTGTGATAAACGTGTAGAGTACGGAGTCTACGGGTTATACCTGCGAAAAGGAGTAGCAGGAAGTACTGGGGTGGTAGCCCAGGAAAATAGCCATGTGATGTTTTGGGTCCAACCTGTGAATGAGGCACAAGAAGTACTGGTGGGACCAGGAAAGACCCTTTTTGTGATGCTTGATGTCATAGGGTGTCCACCTGTGGAGCGAGTCACAGGAAGTACTGGTGTGCCCAGGAAAGACCCCTGACATTTGTAATTTGCGGTGTCCACCTGTGACGGGAGTCACAGGAAGTACTGGTGTGCCCAGGAAAGACCCGCTGTTGCTGTGAGGAAATGGGTATAGATAAATACCTAGGCTTGAATGCCAGAACAGGATTGGTGAGACCGACCCGCGCCTTTGCTATAGCCATGAGTACGCTGCACGCGGAAAAGGCAAGGCGATTTGAGCAACGGGGGGGTGGAGGATCCGACCTGCGCTATGTCCGTCTGACGTGAGACCAAAAAGTGCGGTCTGTTGGAGCACATAGCAAGAGTCTTCGGCCTGCGCGCCATGACACAAAGGGGGGCTACGGGCCATCCCGGTGTCCGAGGACTAACTCCAGCTTCACGCCATGGAGTAAATGCTCAAGAGATTTACCGTTGGGTGATAACCCGGATACGGTGGTGGGCAAGAGGTTGCCAGAACACCAAGAATGTGCCCTGAGTGCACGGACCGTTGGGACGGGTGGCGAACGGTTGTGATGGCTTGTGTGCGTGAAAGCACCTTTTGATGATATAGCTTGCCATACTTGTGAAATGATATGCCTGCAGGGAAAAATACCGCTGCCCCGAGAGAAGGGGTAGGGTCGTTATAATTTGGTCAGCTAAACGCTGACCGTTGCTTTTGTTTGCCACCGGTGGGTGGATTGTCCCTTGCACAGGTGCTGGAGAGCCGAGCGGGACGCATAGAGGTTGATGCTCCTGCTGGTGTTGTTGCTGCTGCTGTTAGCCCTCGAAGGCTAAATATGTTCTTTTGAATGTTTTCTTTTATTGTGGCCGGCCTGCGCGCCAATCTGTTTTAGGCCACTGTTTGAAAGCCATGTAAGGCCATAAGGTCAACTCTTTTGTACATGTTGTAAGACATTCCTATATATATAAAATGTGGAGTTTTATGTTTGGACATTCATGAGGAGTTCAAGTAGTTTAGGCTTCCGCTAGAATGCTTGTGATAGGTGCGATGCGCCGCTCTGATATCATCTTGTACCTTCACCGACTGTTTTGTGGTATATCCTGTGGGGCCCCGGCCGGACCTTCTAGAATATATCATATGAACGGATGGGGTTGTTACATTTTTGGTATCAGTTGTCTTGGTCTTTCCCTCTCGAAGTCGTGGCCGAATTCTTTTGTGGGGTGGCGAGCACGTGTTTGTGCACACCAAAGTCTACGAATGAACTCCTGAATGTCCATGATAGGAATGCATTTTTGTATGTTTGAGGAACCTGCGTGTTCCTATTTTGTGTTATTTGCTTGGGTACGACCGCTAATGTATGTGTCTTGTCCACCTTTAGGTGACACGGAGTGGAGCTGGGCCGTCTGAGCCCCAGCGTTCTGATGAAAGTACGGCACCAGCCGCGGTGCCTACACCTCCACCGTCTGCAGAACATGTGTGTTTAGTTGCGGAGGCCTTATTTACCATGATCCAAGGTCAGCAACTTAGGCAGGAACAAGCGGCTGTAAGGCCAGAACAGGTGGTGGCAAGGCCTGAACCTGTTATGGATGTGGTTCCTCGAGCGGCTGAGAAGCAGCTAACACGGTTTATGAGTTTCCATCCGCCTACGTTCTCGGGAGCGGGAACCCCGACGCAGGCTGAGGATTGGTTATCGCGCGTCAAGCGAGTGATGACGGCGATAGGAACGGCGGAGCATCAGAAAGTTACCTTAGCCACCTTCTTGCTTGAAGGAGAAGCGCGTTTATGGTGGGATGAGATGGAGTTGCATAATTTGGCGGGTCGTCCGTTAACCCAAGTGTCGATGGAAGAATTCTCCCGGCTCTTCCTAGCGAAGCACCTTCCTGTGGCTCAACGGATAGCCATGGAAAATGAATTCCAACGGTTGACGCAAGGTGATGGCAGTGTTGACGCGTACCTGCATGAATTTACTCGCTTGGGGCGGTATGCGGGTTCGATTTTTGCTGATGAGCAGAGGAAGACTAATCGGTTCTATGAAGGGCTGAGGGACGAGCTGAGGTTCCTTGTGTCCAGTTCTGTGAACCAAGGTTTCCAAGCGTTGGTTGACACTGCGACCGCATTGGAAAAGGATATGAAGAGGGTGCAAGGGAAGAGAGCTTTGGCTGGGTCGCAACCGGAGTGGAAGGCGCCCCGATCAGGAAAATCATTTTATAAGAAGAGATGGGGTAAGAAGTCCAAGCCTAGTGGACAAGCTCCTTCATCAGTTGCAACAGGAGCAACATCAGGGGCAACCTCCAAGCCAGAAACTCGTACCTGCTTCAATTGTTGTAGGATGAGGCATATTGCGCGAGATTGTCGGATGCCGCCAAAGAGTGAAAAGAAGGCGGGAGCATCTTATGCGGAGAAAGGAAAGGCGGTGGTGGATTCCTCTGCCTCGCAGGCGCAACCCCGGGTCTACAATCTTGGCCTACATGAGGCCATCAAGCAGAGTGACGTGGTCACAGGTATGAGTTTAGTTTTGCTGATGCGATTGTTTGTATGCTTTGTTTAGTCCGCCTATGTTTGTGGTTTGTGTGTGTGACATGTTTGTCATAGGCTTTGTGATGATTCGGGACACGCTGGCGCGAGCACTGTTCGATACAGGTGCATCGCATTCTTTTCTGTCGAGTGAGTTTCTTACGCGGCTTGGGATACCCAGTCGTGCAAAGACAGATAGCGTCAGAGTAGTGCCCGAATGGTTGTTGGATGCTTGCGGATCAAGCTTGCGATGTGGCGGTTCAGTTAGGAAGTCTGGATTTTTGTTTAACCGCATTTGTTTTGCCAATATCGGAATTCGATGTGATTTTTGGGATGGATTGGCTTGCGAAGCAGCATGCTATGATTGATTGCCAGTCCAAAGAAATCACGTTGGGCCAGAATACCGAACAGGAGACCAAGTTCGCGGGTATGCGAGGAGTAGGCGGGACGTTGATGTCTGCACTCCAGGTAGTCAAAGCTGTTCGGAAGGGTACGGAGTGTTACTTTGCACTAATTCAGGTTGTTGAGCCTAAGGCCACCTTGTGCGAGGTTCCGATTGTGGCAGAATTTACAGATGTGTTTACCGCGGATCTCCCTGGGCTACCACCCCAGCGGGAGATTGACTTCACAATTGAGTTGGTGCCAGGTGCGAAACCCGTGGCCCGCTCGCCATATCGCGTGGCGCATAAAGAGATGGCTGAGTTGAAGGTTCAACTACAAGAAATGCTAGAGCAAGGTTATATCCGGCCAAGTATGTCACCTTGGAGCGCGCCTGTGCTTTTTGTAAAGAAGAAAGATGGTGGGTTACGGTTGTGTATAGATTACCGGGAATTGAATAAGCTGACCGAGAAAAATAAGTATCCTATACCTCGGATTGATGAGTTATTCGATCAGCTGGTGGGATCTACCGTCTATTCGAAGTTGGACCTGAAGTCTGGTTATTACCAGTTACGAATTCGGGAAGGTGACATTCCCAAAACCGCATTTGGAACGCGCTATGGGCACTATGAGTTCACAGTTATGCCCTTTGGATTGTGCAATGCGCCCTCAGTGTTTATGGATTTGATGCACCGTATTTTCCGTGAGTACCTGGATCTGTTTGTGATTGTGTTCATTGATGACATCCTGGTGTACTCGAAGTCTAAAGCTGAGCATGAGATTCACTTGCGGTTGGTGTTGAACACATTGAGGCAAAATCAGCTCTATGCCAAGTTCTCGAAGTGCGAGTTTTGGCTATCGTCAGTGGCATTTTTGGGCCATGTGGTGAGTGGAGCAGGCATTGCAGTGGATCCAGCGAAGATAAAAGCCATACAAGAATGGCCAATATTGTCTTCCGTGGCCGAGGTCAGGAGTTCCCTTGGACTTGCTGGCTACTATAGAAGATTTGTGGAAAACTTCTCGCGGATCGCTTTGCCGCTAACCACACTGACGCGAAAAGATCAGGAGTTCGTTTGGACGCCAGAGTGCGCACGAGCTTTTGAAGAGCTGAAGGTTCGGTTGACCACGGCGCCGGTGTTGTCTTCGCCATGTGGAACCGATGGGTTTGTAATTTATAGTGATGCCTCAGGAAGCGGTTTAAGCTGCGTTCTTCTGCAGAGCGGAAAGGTGATTGCTTATGGCTCACGCCAGCTGAAGGTGCATGAGCGAAACTCTCCCGTCCATGATTTGGAATTAGCGGCGGTGATTTTTGCACTCAAGTTGTGGCGACACTACCTTTATGGTGTGAAGGTGGAGATCTATAATGATCATAAGAGCCTAAAGTATCTTTTAGAGCAGAAAGAGTTGAACATGCGACAACGAAGGTGGTTGGAGTTCCTTGGGGACTACACTTTCGAGATTCATTATACACCCGGGAAGGGGAATGTTGTCGCGGATGCCTTTAGTCGGCGAGTTCCGGCTAGAGCAAATTGGTTACAAAGGCATGCTGAACGTCTTATCCAGGAGTTGGAAGCATTGGAGATCTATTGTGTTGACAAGAGTTCCACTGCCACTGCATGTTTGAACTGGACCGAGGTGCAATGTGACCTTGCGGACCGAGTTCGAGGGGCAACGGAGTTCGATGAAGATCTCTTACGCTATGTGAATGAAGGGCTAGAGGGCAAATTCACATGGATTGATGGTCTTTTGCGAAAAGAGGGCCGTTTGTGCGTCCCGAATGTGGGAAAGTTGAGGGAAGAACTGATGTATGAAGCACATTATACTAAGTATTCCATTCACCCCGGGAGCACAAAGATGTTCAACGATATGAAGAAGCTTTTCTGGTGGCCAGGGCTTAAGAAAGATGTTGCCCTATATGTAGCCAAATGTCAAACATGTGCGATGGTGAAGGCGGAATGCCAAAAGCCGGGCGGTTATTTGAAGTCACTGCCGATCCCAGTGTGGAAATTTGATGATATTTCCATGGATTTTGTGCATGGATTGCCAAGATCGCAGCGAGGAAATGATTCCATTTGGGTGATAGTTGACCGGCTAACAAAAGTAGCACATTTTCTCCCGAACAGGCGGGATGATTCGGTTGAAAGTTTGGCAAAGTTATATGTTGACCAGATTGTGCGTCTTCACGGTGTTCCTCGGAGCATCGTAAGTGATCGAGATGGGCGATTTACGTCAAATGATTGGAGGCTAGTTCACCGACTGTTGGGCACGAAGTTGACTTTCAGTACGGCCTTTCATCCCCAAACAGATGGCCAGACTGAACGTACCAACAGAACAATGGAGGACATGCTCCGAATGTGCGCCCTTGACTTCGGAAAGAGATGGGAAGATCATCTCTATATGGTCGAGTTTGCATATAATAACAGCTACCAGGCAAGCATTGGGATGGCACCATATGAAGCCCTATATGGAAGGAAGTGTCGTACTCCCTTGGCTTGGGTAGAAGCGGGTGAAGCCCGGGTTGTTAAACCAAATGAGGTTGATGAAGCAAACTCAACCATTCGGACTATTCAAGAGAGATTGATTATTGCTCAAGATCGACAAGCGAAGTACTATAACGCCAAGCACCGGAATGTTGAATTTGCGGTTGGCGATTGGGTCTACTTGAAGATCAAGCCATTCAAAGGTGTCTCCAGGATTCGACGATTGAAAAAGTTGAATCCAAGATATTTGGGTCCTTTCGAAGTGGTTGAGCGAATTGGCGAAGCGGCTTATCGGCTAGCTCTGTCGGCGTACTTGGTGGGTTACATGATGTCTTTCACATCTCGGTGCTTCGGAAGGCCGTGAAAGATCCAGCTCAAGTGATCGCGGATGATCGGGTGCCGGTGGAGTATGGGCTAACGACGAGAGTTAGACCCATTCAAATCGAAGATCGAGCCGAGAAACAGTTGCGGAACAAGACGGTCGGTATGGTAAAAGTCCGGTGGGACAACTGCGGCCGTGAAGAGCTGACATGGGAGCGCGAGCAAACCATGCGAACATACATTTTTATATGTGTTGTCACATTTTCTTGTTGTTTCTGTTGCTTTCCTGTCTCTAAATTTCGAGGACGAAATTTCTTGTAGGAGGGGAGGATTGTAACAGCCCAAAGTGCAGAAACAGGAAAATTTGGGTGACACGGCCTGGGACACGGGCGTGTCCCAGGGCGTGTCAGGTGACACGGCCTGCGACACGGGCGTGTCGCAGGGCGTGTCGAGGTTGTGTCGACGATTGGGCTTTGTCTCGACGATTTTTGCTTTCGACGATTCGTCGAGAGGAGGCACAAGGCGCAGGACACGGGCGTGTCCAAGGCCGTATCGCATTCTCAACGATTTTTACTCGACGATCGTCGAGTATCGAGAAGTGGGTGTCGCGTGTTGAACACGGCCTGTGACACGGGCGTGTCACAGGGCGTGTCAAATCAGGCGACGAACTCAGCCCGCCGAAGGATTTCGACAGGGCGTGTCTTTGTGCCATGTCTGGGCACACGGCCTGGGACACGGGCGTGTCACAGGCCGTGTGAAGTCTCGGGATGATTTGGGATTTTTTTCCCCAGTACACGGCCACAGACACGGGCGTGTCTCAAGGCGTGTTGGTGACACGGCCCATGACACGGGCGTGTCCCGGGGGCGTGTCACTGGTTTGGATAAGTCGGTTGACCACCGCTTGAGGCACACGGCCTGGCACACGACCGTGTTCGAGGCCGTGTCAGGCAAAATTTGTGTTTTTGGCAGAATCGTGGCCGTCCATTCCTTCAGTCTGGATCCAAGGGCTGAAGCCTCTTCCTCTTTTTCCTTAAGGGCCGAAATCAGAGAAGTATGAATCATTTTACTTTGGCCTTCATCTTTCTTCAAGAGAGAGAAAGAGAGAGAGAAAGGAGGAGGAAGAAGGAAAGGGGGCTGCTGCTGGTGGTGCTGCGGTTTACCGACGAGAGATCCGAAGCCAGCGTTGCGGAGGAAACGCTCTTGCGAGTCTTGCAAGCTAGCTTGGAGGCCATGGCACCGAAGCGATCGTCAAGGGTAACGACTTTTCTTCCTAGCCATGTGAAGGCTTCCTTTTTGGCATGTCTTGTGATTTCCCCCACCAAGAGGTGGCTGATTTTGGGAATCATTGGGTGGATGCTTGAAATCCCCTTTGTGTTGCATATAGATCCGGAAATGGAGTACGGAATAGGCATGCTGTGTGACGCCCATCTGGACAGGTTGGTCTGGATTGGTGATGTTGCATACGAACCGGAGAAGACTCCGTGATAAACGTGTAGTGTACGGAGTCTACGGGTTATACCTGCGAAAAGGAGTAGCAGGAAGTACTGGGGTGGTAGCCCAGGAAAATAGCCATGTGATGTTTTGGGTCCAACCTGTGAATGAGGCACAGGAAGTACTAGTGGGACCAGGAAAGACCCTTTTTGTGATGCTTGATGTCATAGGGTGTCCACCTGTGGAGCGAGTCACAGGAAGTACTGGTGTGCCAATGAAAGACCCCTGACATTTGTAATTTGCGGTGTCCACCTGTGACGGGAGTCACAGGAAGTACTGGTGTGCCCAGGAAAGACCCGCTGTTGCTGTGAGGAAATGTGTATAGATAAATACCCAGGCTTGAATGCCAGAACAGGATTGGTGAGACCGACCCGCGCCTTTGCTATAGCCATGAGTACGCTGTACGCGGGAAAGGCAAGGAGATTTGAGCAACGGGGGGGTGGAGGATCCGACCTGCGCTATGTCCGTCTAACGTGAGACCAAAAAGTGCGGTCTGTTGGAGAGCATATCAAGAGTCTTCGGCCTGCGCGCCATGACACAAAGGGGGGCTACGGGCCATCCCGGTGTCCGAGGACTAACTCCAGCTGCACGCCATGGAGTAAATGCTCAAGAGATTTTCCGTTGGGTGATAACCCTGATACGGTGGTGGGCAAGAGGTTGCCAGAACACCAAGAATGTGCCCTGAGTGCACGGACCGTTGGGCCGGGTGGCGAACGGTTGTGATGGCTTGTGTGCGTGAAAGCACCTTTTGATGATATAGCTTGCCATACTTGTGAAATGATATGCCTGCAGGGAAAAATACCGCTGCCCCGAGAGAAGGGGTAGGGTCGTTATAATTTGGTCAGCTAAACGCTGACCGTTGCTTTTGTTTGCCACCGGTGGGTGGATTGTCCATTGCACAGGTGCTGGAGAGCCGAGCGGGACGCATAGAGGTTGATGCTCCTGCTGGTGTTGCTGCTGCTGCTGTTAGCCCTCGAAGGCTAAATATGTTCTTTTGAATGTTTTCTTTTATTGTGGCCGGCCTGCGCGCCAATCTGTTTTAGGCCACTGTTTGAAAGCCATGTAAGGCCATAAGGTCAACTCTTTTGTACATGTTGTAAGACATTCCTATATATATAAAATGTGGAGTTTTATGTTTGGACATTCATGAGGAGTTCAAGTAGTTTAGGCTTCCGCTAGAATGCTTGTGATAGGTGCGATGCGCCGCTCTGATATCATCCTGTACCTTCACCGACTGTTTTGTGGTATATCCTGTGGGGCCCCGGCCGGACCTTCTAGAATATATCATATGAACGGATGGGGTTGTTACATTTTTGGTATCGGTTGTCTTGGTCTTTCCCTCTCGAAGTCGTGGCCGACTTCTTTTGTGGGGTGGCGAGCACGTGTTTGTGCACACCAAAGTCTACGAATGAACTCCTGAATGTCCATGATAGGAATGCATTTTTGTATGTTTGAGGAACCTGCGTGTTCCTATTTTGTGTTGTTTTCTTGGGTACGACCGCTAATGTATGTGTCTTGTCCACCTTTAGGTGACACGGAGTGGAGCTGGGCCGTCTGAGCCCCAGCGTTCTGATGAAAGTACGGCACCAGCCGCGGTGCCTACACCTCCACCGTCTGCAGAACATGTGCGTTTAGTTGCGGAGGCCTTATTTACCATGCTCCAAGGTCAGCCACTTAGGCAGGAACAAGCGGCTGTAAGGCCAGAACAGGTGGTGGCAAGGCCTGAACCTGTTATGGATGTGGTTCCTCGAGCGGTTGAGAAGCAGCTAACGCGGTTTATGAGTTTCCATCCGCCTACGTTCTCGGGAGCGGGAACCCCGACGCAGGCTGAGGATTGGTTATCGCGCGTCAAGCGAGTGATGACGGCGATAGGAACGGCGGAGCATCAGAAAGTTACCTTAGCCACCTTCTTGCTTGAAGGAGAAGCGCGTTTATGGTGGGATGAGATGGAGTTGCATCATTTGGCGGGTCGTCCGTTAACCCAAGTGTCGATGGAAGAATTCTCCCGGCTCTTCCTAGCGAAGCACCTTCCTGTGGCTCAACGGATAGCCATGGAAAATGAATTCCAACGGTTGACGCAAGGTGATGGCAGTGTTGACGCGTACCTGCATGAATTTACTCGCTTGGGGCGGTATGCGGGTTCGATTTTTGCTGATGAGCAGAGGAAGACTAATCGGTTCTATGAAGGGCTGAGGGACGAGCTGAGGTTCCTTGTGTCCAGTTCTGTGAACCAAGGTTTCCAGCGTTGGTTGACACTGCGACCGCGTTGGAAAAGGATATGAAGAGGGTGCAAGGGAAGAGAGCTTTGGCTGGGTCGCAACTAGAGTGGAAGGCGCCCCGATCAGGAAAATCATTTTATAAGAAGAGATGGGTTAAGAAGTCCAAGCCTAGTGGACAAGCTCCTTCATCAGTTGCAACAGGAGCAACATCAGGGGCAACCTCCAAGCCAGAAACTCGTACCTGCTTCAATTGTGGTAGGATGGGGCATATTGCGCGAGATTGTCGGATGCCGCCAAAGAGTGAAAAGAAGGCGGGAACATCTTATGCGGAGAAAGGAAAGGCGGTGGTGGATTCCTCTGCCTCGCAGGCGCAACCCCGGGTCTACAATCTTGGCCTGCCGGAGGCCATCAAGCAGAGTGACGTGGTCACAGGTATGAGTTTAGTTTTGCTGATGCGATTGTTTGTATGCTTTGTTTAGTCCGCCTATGTTTGTGGTTTGTGTGTGTGACATGTTTGTCATAGGCTTTGTGATGATTCGGGACACGCTGGCGCGAGCACTGTTCGATACAGGTGCATCGCATTCTTTTCTATCGAGTGAGTTTCTTACGCGGCTTGGGATACCCAGTCGTGCAAAGACAGATAGCGTCAGAGTAGTGTTGTCGAATGGTTGTTGGATGCTTGCGGATCAAGCTTGCGATGTGGCGGTTCAGTTAGGAAGTCGGGATTTTTGTTTAACCGCATTTGTTTTGCCAATATCGGAATTCGATGTGATTTTTGGGATGGATTGGCGTGCGGAGCAGCATGCTATGATTGATTGCCAGTCCAAAGAAATCACGTTGGGCCAGAATACCGAACAGGAGACCAAGTTCGCGGGTATGCGAGGAGTAGGCGGGACGTTGATGTCTGCACTCCAGGTAGTCAAAGCTGTTCGGAAGGGTGCGGAGTGTTACATTGCACTAATTCAGGCTGTTGAGCCTAAGGCCACCTTGTGCGAGGTTCCGATTGTGGCAGAATTTACAGATGTGTTTCCCGCGGATCTCCCTGGGCTACCACCCCAGCGGGAGATTGACTTCACAATTGAGTTGGTGCCAGGTGCGAAACCCGTGGCCCGCTCGCCATATCGCGTGGCGCCTAAAGAGATGGCTGAGTTGAAGGTTCAACTACAAGAAATGCTAGAGCAAGGTTATATCCGCCCAAGTATGTCACCTTGGAGCGCGCCTGTGCTTTTTGTAAAGAAGAAAGATGGTGGGTTACGGTTGTGTATAGATTACCGGGAATTGAATAAGCTGACCGAGAAAAATAAGTATCCTATACCTCGGATTGATGAGTTATTCGATCAGCTGGTGGGATCTACCGTCTATTCGAAGTTGGACCTGAAGTCTGGTTATTACCAGTTACGAATTCGGGAAGGTGACATTCCCAAAACCGCATTTGGAACGCGCTATGGGCACTATGAGTTCACAGTTATGCCCTTTGGATTGTGCAATGCGCCCTCGGTGTTTATGGATTTGATGCACCGTATTTTCCGTGAGTACCTGGATCTGTTTGTGATTGTGTTCATTGATGACATCCTGGTGTACTCGAAGTCTAAAGCTGAGCATGAGATTCACTTGCGGTTGGTGTTGAACACGTTGAGGCAAAATCAGCTCTATGCCAAGTTCTCGAAGTGCGAGTTTTGGCTATCGTCAGTGGCATTTTTGGGCCATGTGGTGAGTGGAGCAGGCATTGCAGTGGATCCAGCGAAGATAAAAGCCATACAAGAATGGCCAATATTGTCTTCCATGGCCGAGGTCAGGAGTTTCCTTGGACTTGCTGGCTACTATAGAAGATTTGTGGAAAACTTCTCGCGGATCGCTTTGCCGCTAACCACACTGACGGGAAAAGATCAGAAGTTCGTTTGGACGCCAGAGTGCGCACGAGATTTTGAAGAGCTGAAGGTTCGGTTGACCACGGCGCCGGTGTTGTCTTCGCCATGTGGAACCGATGGGTTTGTAATTTATAGTGATGCCTCAGGAAGCGGTTTAGGCTGCGTTCTTCTGCAGAGCGGAAAGGTGATTGCTTATGGCTCACGCCAGCTGAAGGTGCATGAGCGAAACTATCCCGTCCATGATTTGGAATTAGTGGCGGTGATTTTTGCACTCAAGTTGTGGCGACACTCCCTTTATGGTGTGAAGGTGGAGATCTATACTGATCATAAGAGCCTAAAGTATCTTTTAGAGCAGAAAGAGTTGAACATGCGACAACGAAGGTGGTTGGAGTTCCTTGGGGACTACACTTTCGAGATTCATTATACACCCGGGAAGGGGAATGTTGTCGCGGATGCCTTTAGTCGGCGAGTTCCGGCTAGAGCAAATTGGTTACAAAGGCATGATGAACGTCTTATCCAGGAGTTGGAAGCATTGGAGATCTATTGTGTTGACAAGAGTTCCACTGCCACGGCATGTTTGAACTGGACCGAGGTGCAATGTGACCTTGCGGACCGAGTTCGAGGGGCAACAGAGTTGCATGAAGATCTCTTACGCTATGTGAATGAAGGGCCAGAGGGCAAATTCACCTGGATTGATGGTCTTTTGCGAAAAGAGGGCCGTTTGTGCGTCCCGAATGTGGTAAAGTTGAGGGAAGAACTGATGTATGAAGCACATTATACTAAGTATTCCATTCACCCCGGGAGCATAAAGATGTTCAACGATATGAAGAAGCTTTTCTGGTGGCCACGGCTTAAGAAAGATGTTGCCCTATATGTAGCCAAATGTCAAACATGTGCGATGGTGAAGGCGGAATGCCAAAAGCCGGGCGGTTATTTGAAGTCACTGCCGATCCCAGTGTGGAAATTTGATGATATTTCCATGGATTTTGTGCATGGATTGCCAAGATCGCAGCGAGGAAATGATTCCATTTGGGTGATAGTTGACCGGCTAACAAAAGTAGCACATTTTCTCCCGAACAGGCGGGATGATTCGGTTGAAAGTTTGGCAAAGTTATATGTTGACCAGATTGTGCGTCTTCACGGTGTTCCTCGGAGCATCGTAAGTGATCGAGATGGGCGATTTACGTCAAATGATTGGAGGCTAGTTCACCGACTGTTGGGCACGAAGTTGACTTTCAGTACGGCCTTTCATCCCCAAACGGATGGCCAGACTGAACGTACCAACAGAACAATGGAGGACATGCTCCGAATGTGCGCCCTTGACTTCGGAAAGAGATGGGAAGATCATCTCTATATGGTCAAGTTTGCATATAATAACAGCTACCAGGCAAGCATTGGGATGGCACCATATGAAGCCCTATATGGAAGGAAGTGTCGTACTCCCTTGGCTTGGGTAGAAGCGGGTGAAGCCCGGGTTGTTAAACCAAATGAGGTTGATGAAGCAAACTCAACCATTCGGACTATTCGAGAGAGATTGCTTATTGCTCAAGATCGACAAGCGAAGTACTACAACGCCAAGCACCAGAATGTTGAATTTGCGGTTGGCGATTGGGTCTACTTGAAGATCAAGCCATTCAAAGGTGTCTCCAGGATTCGACGATTGAAAAAGTTGAATCCAAGATATTTGGGTCCTTTCGAAGTGGTTGAGCGAATTGGCGAAGCGGCTTATCGGATAGCTCTGTCGGCGGACCTGGGTGGGTTACATGATGTCTTTCACATCTCGGTGCTACGGAAGGCCGTGAAAGATCCAGCTCAAGTGATCGCGGATGATCGGGTGCCGGTGGAGTATGGGCTAACGACGAGAGTTAGACCCATTCAAATTGAAGATCGAGCCGAGAAACAGTTGCGGAACAAGACGGTCGGTATGGTAAAAGTCCGGTGGGACAACTGCGGCCGTGAAGAGCTGACATGGGAGCGCGAGCAAACCATGCGAACAGAGTTCCCTGAGCTGTTTGTGTAATCTATAGCAAGAATGTTGTAACATACATTTTTATATGTGTTGTCACATTTTCTTGCTGTTTCTGTTGCTTTTCTGTCTCTAAATTTCGAGGACGAAATTTCTTGTAGGAGGGGAGGATTGTAACAGCCCAAAGTGCAGAAACAGGAAAATTTGGGTGACACGGCCTGGGACACGGGCGTGTCCTAGGGCGTGTCAGGTGACACGGCCTGCGACACGGGCGTGTCGCAGGGCGTGTCGAGGTTGTATCGACGATTGGGCTTTGTCTCGACGATTTTTGCTTTCGACGATTCGTCGAGAGGAGGCACACGGCCCAGGACACGGGCGTGTCCAAGGCCGTGTCACATTCTCGACGATTTTTACTCGACTATTGTCGAGTATCGAGAAGTGGGTGTCGCGTGTTGAACACGGCCTGTGACACGGGCGTGTCCCAGGGCGTGTCAAATCAGGCGACGAACTCAGCCCGCCGAAGGATTTCGACAGGGCGTGTCTTTGTGCCGTGTCTAGGCACACGGCCTGGGACATGGGCGTGTCACAGGCTGTGTGAAGTCTTGGGATGATTTGGGATTTTTTTCCCCAAGTACACGGCCACAGACACGGGCGTGTCTCAAGGCGTGTTGGTGACACGGCCCATGACACGGGCGTGTCCCGGGGGCGTGTCACTGGTTTGGATAAGTCGGTTGACCACCGCTTGAGGCACACGGCCTGACACATGGCCGTGTTCGAGGCCGTGTCGGGAAAAATTTGTGTTTTTGGCAGAATCGTGGCCGTCCATTCCTTTAGTCTGGATCCAAGGGCTGAAGCCTCTTCCTCTTTTTCCTTAAGGGCCGAAATCAGAGAAGTATGAATCATTTTACTTTGGCCTTCATCTTTCTTCAAGATAGAGAAAGAGAGAGAGAAAGGAGGAGGAAGAAGGAAAGGGGGCTGCTGCTGGTGGTGCTGCGGTTTATCGACGAGAGATCCGAAGCCAGCGTTGCGGAGGAAACGCTCTTGCGAGTCTTGCAAGCTAGCTTGGAGGCCATGACACCGAAGCGATCGTCAAGGGTAACGACTTTTCTTCCTAGCCATGTGAAGGCTTCCTTTTTGGCATGTCTTGTGATTTCCCCCACCAAGAGGTGGCTGATTTTGGGAATCGTTGGGTGGATGCTTGAAATCCCCTTTGTGTTGCATATAGATCCGGAAATGGAGTACGGAATAGGCATGATGTGTGAAGCCCATCTGGACAGGTTGGTCTGGATTGGTGATGTTGCATACGAACCGGAGAAGACTCCGTGATAAACGTGTAGTGTACGGAGTCTACGGGTTATACCTGCGAAAAGGAGTAGCAGGAAGTACTGGGGTGGTAGCCTAGGAAAATAGCCATGTGATGTTTTGGGTCCAACCTGTGAATGAGGCACAGGAAGTACTGGTGGGACCAGGAAAGGCCCTTTTTGTGATGCTTGATGTCATAGGGTGTCCACCTGTGGAGCGAGTCATAGGAAGTACTGGTGTGCCCAGGAAAGACCCCTGACATTTGTAATTTGCGGTGTCCACCTGTGACGGGAGTCATAGGAAGTACTGGTGTGCCCAGGAAAGACCTGCTGTTGCTGTGAGGAAATGGGTATAGATAAATACCCAGGCTTGAATGCCAGAACAGGATTGGTGAGACCGACCCGCGCCTTTGCTATAGCCATGAGTACGCTGCACGCGGAAAAGGCAAGGCGATTTGAGCAACGGGGGGGGGGATCCGACCTGCGCTATGTCCGTCTGACGTGAGACCAAAAAGTGCGGTCTGTTGGAGCGCATAGCAAGAGTCTTCGGCTTGCGCGCCATGACACAAAGGGGGCTACGGGCCATCCCGGTGTCCGAGGACTAACTCCGGCTGCACGCCATGGAGTAAATGCTCAAGAGATTTACCGTTGGTGATAACCCTGATACGGTGGTGGGCAAGAGGTTGCTAGAACACCAAGAATGTGCCCTGAGTGCACGGACCGTTGGGCCGGGTGGCGAACGGATGTGATGGCTTGTGTGCGTGAAAGCACCTTTTGATGATATAGCTTGCCATACTTGTGAAATGATATGCCTGCAGGGAAAAATACCGCTGCCCCGAGAGAAGGGGTAGGGTCGTTATAATTTGGTCAGCTGAACGCTGACAGTTGCTTTTGTTTGCCACTGGTGGGTGGATTGTCCCTTGCACAGGTACTGGAGAGCCGAGCGGGACGCATAGAGGTTGATGCTCCTGCTGGTGTTGCTGCTGCTGCTGTTAGCCCTCGAAGGCTAAATATGTTCTTTTGAATGTTTTCTTTTATTGTGGCCGGCCTGCGCGCCGATCTGTTTTAGGCCACTGTTTGAAAGCCATGTAAGGCCATAAGGTCAACTCTTTTGTACATGTTGTAAGACATTCCTATATATATAAAATGTGGAGTTTATGTTTGGACATTCATGAGGAGTTCAAGTAGTTTAGGCTTCCGCTAGAATGCTTGTGATAGGTGCGATGCGCCGCTCTGATATCTTCCTGTACCTTCACCGACTGTTTTGTGGTATATCCTGTGGGGCCCCGGCCGGACCTTCTAGAATATATCATATGAACGGATGGGGTTGTTACATTTTTGGTATCGGTTGTCTTGGTCTTTCCCTCTCGAAGTCGTGGCCGACTTCTTTTGTGGGGTGGCGAGCACGTGTTTGTGCACACCAAAGTCTACGAATGAACTCCTGAATGTCCATGATAGGAATGCATTTTTGTATGTTTGAGGAACCTGCGTGTTCCTATTTTGTGTTGTTTGCTTGGGTACGACCGCTAATGTATGTGTCTTGTCCACCTTTAGGTGACACGGAGTGGAGATGGGCCGTCTGAGCCCCAGCGTTCTGGTGAAAGTACGACACCAGCCGCGGTGCCTACACCTCCACCGTCTGCAGAACATGTGCGTTTAGTTGCAGAGGCCTTATTTACCATGATCCAAGGTCAGCCACTTAGGCAGGAACAAGCGGCTGGAAGGCCAGAACAGGTGGTGGCAAGGCCTGAACCTGTTATGGATATGGTTCCTCGAGCGGCTGAGAAGCAGCTAACGCGGTTTATGAGTTTCCATCCGCCTACGTTCTCGGGAGCGGGAACCCCGACGCAGGCTGAGGATTGGTTATCGCACGTCAAGCGAGTGATGACGGCGATAGGAACGGCGGAGCATCAAAAAGTTACCTTAGCCACCTTCTTGCTTGAACGAGAAGCGCGTTTATGGTGGGATGAGATGGAGTTGCATCATTTGGCGGGTCGTCCGTTAACCCAAGTGTCGATGGAAGAATTCTCCCGGCTCTTCCTAGCGAAGCACCTTCCTATGGCTCAACGGATAGCCATGGAAAATGAATTCCAACAGTTGACGCAAGGTGATGGCAGTGTTGACGCGTACCTGCATGAATTTACTCGCTTGGGGCGGTATGCGGGTTCGATTTTTGCTTATGAGCAGAGGAAGACTAATCGGTTCTATGAAGGGCTGAGGGACGAGCTGAGGTTCCTTGTGTCCAGTTCTGTGAACCAAGGTTTCCAAGCGTTGGTTGACACTGCGACCGCGTTGGAAAAGGATATGAAGAGGGTGCAAGGGAAGAGAGCTTTGGCTGGGTCGCAACCGGAGTGGAAGGCGCCCCGATCAGGAAAATCATTTTATAAGAAGAGATGGGGTAAGAAGTCCAAGCCTAGTGGACAAGCTCCTTCATCAGTTGCAACAGGAGCAACATCAGGGGCAACCTCCAAGCCAGAAACTCGTACCTGGTTCAATTGTGGTAGGATGGGGCATATTGCGCGAGATTGTCGGATGCCTCCAAAGAGTGAAAAGAAGGCGGGAGCATCTTATGCGGAGAAAGGAAAGGCAGTGGTGGATTCCTCTGCCTCGCAGGCGCAACCCCGGGTCTACAATCTTGGCCTGCAGGAGGCCATCAAGCAGAGTGACGTGGTCACAGGTATGAGTTTAGTTTTGCTGATGCGATTGTTTGTATGCTTTATTTAGTCCGCCTATGTTTGTGGTTTGTGTGTGTGACATGTTTGTCATAGGCTTTGTGATGATTCGGGACACGCTGGCGCGAGCACTGTTCGATACAGGTGCATCACATTTTTTTCTGTCGAGTGAGTTTCTTACGCGGCTTGGGATACCCAGTCGTGCAAAGACAGATAGCGTCAGAGTAGTGTTGCCGAATGGTTGTTGGATGCTTGCGGATCAAGCTTGCGATGTGGCGGTTCAGTTAGGAAGTCAGGATTTTTGTTTAACCGCATTTGTTTTGCCAATATCGGAATTCGATGTGATTTTTGGGATGGATTGGCTTGCGGAGCAGCATGCTATGATTGATTGTCAGTCCAAAGAAATCACGTTGGGCCAGAATACCGAACAGGAGACCAAGTTCGCGGGTATGCGAGGAGTAGGTGGGACGTTGATGTCTGCACTCCAGGTAGTCAAAGCTGTTCGGAAGGGTGCGGAGTGTTACTTTGCACTAATTCAGGCTGTTGAGCCTAAGGCCACCTTGTGCGAGGTTCCAATTGTGGCAGAATTTACAGATGTGTTTCCCGCGGATCTCCCTGGGCTACCACCCCAGCGGGAGATTGACTTCACAATTGAGTTGGTGCCAGGTGCGAAACCCGTGGCCCGCTCGCCATATCGCGTGGTGCCTAAAGAGATGGCTGAGTTGAAGGTTCAACTACAAGAAATGCTAGAGCAAGGTTATATCCGCCCAAGTATGTCACCTTGGAGCGCGCCTGTGCTTTTTGTAAAGAAGAAAGATGGTGGGTTACGGTTGTGTATAGATTACCGGGAATTGAATAAGCTGACCGAGAAAAATAAGTATCCTATACCTCGGATTGATGAGTTATTCGATCAGCTGGTGGGATCTACCGTCTATTCGAAGTTGGACTTGAAGTCTGGTTATTACCAGTTACGAATTCGGGAAGGTGACATTCCCAAAACCGCATTTGGAACGCGCTATGGGCACTATGAGTTCACAGTTATGCCCTTTGGATTGTGCAATGCGCCCTCGGTGTTTATGGATTTGATGCACCGTATTTTTCGTGAGTACCTGGATCTGTTTGTGATTGTGTTCATTGATGACATCCTGGTGTACTCGAAGTCTAAAGCTGAGCATGAGATTCACTTGCGGTTGGTGTTGAACACGTTGAGGCAAAATCAGCTCTATGCCAAGTTCTCGAAGTGCGAGTTTTGGCTATCGTCAGTGGCATTTTTGGGCCATGTGGTGAGTGGAGCAGGCATTGCAGTGGATCCAGCGAAGATAAAAGCCATACAAGAATGGCCAATATTGTCTTCCGTGGCCGAGGTCAGGAGTTTCCTTGGACTTGCTGGCTACTATAGAAGATTTGTGGAAAACTTCTCGCGGATCGCTTTGCCGCTAACCACACTGACGCGAAAAGATCAGAAGTTCGTTTGGACGCCAGAGTGCGCACGAGCTTTTGAAGAGCTGAAGGTTCGGTTGACCACGGCGCCGGTGTTGTCTTCGCCATGTGGAACCGATGGGTTTGTAATTTATAGTGATGCCTCAGGAAGCGGTTTAGGCTGCGTTCTTCTGCAGAGCTGAAAGGTGATTGCTTATGGCTCACGCCAGCTGAAGGTGCATGAGCGAAACTATCCCGTCCATGATTTGGAATTAGCGGCGGTGATTTTTGCACTCAAGTTGTGGCGACACTACCTTTATGGTGTGAAGGTGGAGATCTATACTGATCATAAGAGCCTAAAGTATCTTTTAGAGCAGAAAGAGTTGAACATGCGACAACGAAGGTGGTTGGAGTTCCTTGGGGACTACACTTTTGAGATTCATTATACACCCGGGAAGGGGAATGTTGTCGCGGATGCCTTGAGTCGGCGAGTTCCGGCTAGAGCAAATTGGTTACAAAGGCATGATGAACGTCTTATCCAGGAGTTGGAAGCATTGGAGATCTATTGTGTTGACAAGAGTTCCACTGCCACTGCATGTTTGAACTGGACCGAGGTGCAATGTGACCTTGCGGACCGAGTTCGACGGGCAACGGAGTTGGATGAAGATCTCTTACGCTATGTCAATGAAGGGCCAGAGGGCAAATTCACCTGGATTGATGGTCTTTTGCGAAAAGAGGGCCGTTTGTGCGTCCCGAATGTGGGAAAGTTGAGGGAAGAACTGATGTATGAAGCACATTATACTAAGTATTCCATTCACCCCGGGAGCACAAAGATGTTCAACGATATGAAGAAGCTTTTCTGGTGGCCAGGGCTTAAGAAAGATGTTGCCCTATATGTAGCCAAATGTCAAACATGTGCGATGGTGAAGGCGGAATGCCAAAAGCCGGGCGGTTATTTGAAGTCACTGCCGATCCCAGTGTGGAAATTTGATGATATTTCCATGGATTTTGTGCATGGATTGCCAAGATCGCAGCGAGGAAATGATTCCATTTGGGTGATAGTTGACCGGCTAACAAAAGTAGCACATTTTCTCCCGAACAGGCGGGATGATTCGGTTGCAAGTTTGGCAAAGTTATATGTTGACCAGATTGTGCGTCTTCACGGTGTTCCTCGGAGCATCGTAAGTGATCGAGATGGGCGATTTACGTCAAATGATTGGAGGCTAGTTCACCGACTGTTGGGCACGAAGTTGACTTTCAGTACGGCCTTTCATCCCCAAACGGATGGCCAGACTGAACGTACCAACAGAACAATGGAGGACATGCTCCGAATGTGCGCCCTTGACTTCGGAAAGAGATGGGAAGATCATCTCTATATGGTCGAGTTTGCATATAATAACAGCTACCAGGCAAGCATTGGGATGGCACCATATGAAGCCCTATATAGAAGGAAGTGTCGTACTCCCTTGGCTTGGGTAGAAGCGGGTGAAGCCCGGGTTGTTAAACTAAATGAGGTTGATGAAGCAAACTCAACCATTCGGACTATTTGAGAGAGATTGCTTATTGCTCAAGATCGACAAGCGAAGTACTACAACGCCAAGCACCGGAATATTGAATTTGCGGTTGGCGATTGGGTCTACTTGAAGATCAAGCCATTCAAAGGTGTCTCCAGGATTCGACGATTGAAAAAGTTGAATCCAAGATATTTGGGTCCTTTCGAAGTGGTTGAGCGAATTGGCGAAGCGGCTTATCGGCTAGCTCTGTCGGCGGACTTGGGTGGGTTACATGATGTCTTTCACATCTCGGTGCTTCGGAAGGCCGTGAAAGATCCATCTCAAGTGATCGCGGATGATCGGGTGCCGGTGGAGTATGGGCTAACGACGAGAGTTAGACCCATTCAAATCGAAGATCGAGCCGAGAAACAGTTGCGGAACAAGACGGTCGGTATGGTAAACGTCCGGTGGGACAACTGCGGCCGTGAAGAGCTGACATGGGAGCGCGAGCAAACCATGCGAACAGAGTTCCCTGAGCTGTTTGTGTAATCTGTAGCAAGAATGTTGTAACATACATTTTTATATGTGTTGTCACATTTTCTTGCTGTTTCTATTGCTTTCCTGTCTCTAAATTTCGAGGACGAAATTTCTTGTAGGAGGGGAGGATTGTAACAGCCCAAAGTGCAGAAACAGGAAAATTTGGGTGACACGGCCTGGGACACGGGCGTGTCCCAGGGCGTGTCAGGTGACACGGCCTGCGACACGGGCGTGTCGCAGGGCGTGTCGAGGTTGTGTCGACGATTGGGCTTTGTCTCGACGATTTTTGCTTTCGACGATTCGTCGAGAGGAGGCACACGGCCCAGGACACGGGCGTGTCCAAGGCCGTGTCGCATTCTCGACGATTTTTACTCGACGATCGTCGAGTATCGAGAAGTGGGTGTCGCGTGTTGAACACGGCCTGTGACACGGGCGTGTCACAGGGCGTGTCAAATCAGGCGACGAACTCAGCCCGCCGAAGGATTTCGACAGGGCGTGTCTTTGTGCCGTGTCTGGGCACACGGCCTGGGACACGGGCGTGTCACAGGCCGTGTGAAGTCTCGGGATGATTTGGGATTTTTTTCCCCAGGTACACGGCCACAGACACGGGCGTGTCTCAAGGCGTGTTGGTGACACGGCCCATGACACGGGCGTGTCCCGGGGGCGTGTCACTGGTTTGGATAAGTCGGTTGACCACCGCTTGAGGCACACAGCCTGGCACACGGCCGTGTTCGAGGCCGTGTCGGGCAAAATTTGTGTTTTTGGCAGAATCGTGCCCGTCCATTCCTTCAGTCTGGATCCAAGGGCTGAAGCCTCTTCCTCTTTTTCCTTAAGGGCCGAAATCAGAGAAGTATGAATCATTTTACTTTGGCCTTCATCTTTCTTCAAGAGAGAGAAAGAGAGAGAGAAAGGAGGAGGAAGAAGGAAAGGGGGCTGCTGCTGGTTGTGCTGCGGTTTACCGACGAGAGATCCGAAGCCAGCATTGCGGAGGAAACGCTCTTGCGAGTCTTGCAAGGTAGCTTGGAGGACATGGCACCGAAGTGATCGTCAAGGGTAACGACTTTTCTTCCTAGCCATGTGAAGGCTTCCTTTTTGGCATGTCTTGTGATTTCCCCCACCAAGAGGTGGCTGATTTTGGGAATCGTTGGGTGGATGCTTGAAATCCCCTTTGTGTTGCATATAGATCCGGAAATGGAGTACGGAATAGGCATGCTGTGTGAAGTCCATCTGGACAGGTTGGTCTGGATTGGTGATGTTGCATACGAACCGGAGAAGACTCCGTGATAAACGTGTAGTGTACAGAGTCTACGGGTTATACCTGCGAAAAGGAGTAGCAGGAAGTACTGGGGTGGTAGCCCAGGAAAATAGCCATGTGATGTTTTGGGTCCAACCTGTGAATGAGGCACAGGAAGTACTGGTGGGAGCAGGAAAGGCCCTTTTTGTGATGCTTGATGTCATAGGGTGTCCACCTGTGGAGCGAGTCACATGAAGTACTGGTGTGCCCAGGAAAGACCCCTGACATTTGTAATTTGCGGTGTCCACCTGTGACGGGAGTCACAGGAAATACTGGTGTGCCCAGGAAAGACCCGCTGTTGCTGTGAGGAAATGGGTATAGATAAATACCCAGGCTTGAATTCCAGAACAGGATTGGTGAGACCGACCCGCGCCTTTGCTATAGCCATGAGTACGCTGCACGCGGAAAAGGCAAGGCAATTTGAGCAACGGGGGTGGAGGATCCGACCTGCGCTATGTCCGTCTGACGTGAGACCAAAAAGTGCGGTCTGTTAGAGCGCATAGCAAGAGTCTTCGGCCTACGCGCCATGACACAAAGGGGTGCTACGGGCCATCCCGGTGTCCGAGGACTAACTCCGGCTGCACGCCATGGAGTAAATGCTCAAGAGATTTACCGTTGGGTGATAACCCTGATACGGTGGTGGGCAAGAGGTTGCCAGAACACCAAGAATGTGCCCTGAGTGCACGGACCGTTGGGCCGGGTGGCGAACGGTTGTGATGGCTTGTGTGCGTGAAAGCACCTTTTGATGATATAGCTTGCCATACTTGTGAAATGATATTCCTGCAGGGAAAAATACCGCTGCCCCGAGAGAAGGGGTAGGGTCGTTATAATTTTGTCAGCTGAACGCTGACCGTTGCTTTTGTTTGCCACCGGTGGGTGGATTGTCCCTTGCACAGGTGCTGGAGAGCCGAGCGGGACGCATAGAGGTTGATGCTCCTGCTGGTGTTGCTGCTGCTGCTGTTAGCCCTCGAAGGCTAAATATGTTCTTTTGAATGTTTTCTTTTATTGTGGCCGGCCTGCGCGCCAATCTGTTTTAGGCCACTGTTTGAAAGCCATGTAAGGCCATAAGGTCAACTCTTTTGTACATGTTGTAAGACATTCCTATATATATAAAATGTGGAGTTTTATGTTTGGACATTCATGAGGAGTTCAAGTAGTTTAGGCTTCCGCTAGAATGCTTGTGATAGGTGCGATGCGCCGCTCTGATATCATCCTGTACCTTCACCGACTGTTTTGTGGTATATCCTGTGGGGCCCCGGCCGGACCTTCTAGAATATATCATATGAACGGATGGGGTTGTTCCGGACCTACTGCTATATGCTATGTGACGGATAGGGGGTGTTACAATTTGGTATCAGACTACTGGTTTTGGTCGGGCTTAAAGTGAATTCGTGGGCGAATTCTTTTTAAGGGGTGGTGAGCACATTGTGTGCGTCATCGTAATAACAGTAAAAAGAACCCATGAATGTCCACTTAGGAATGAAAATACTCGTGTTTAAGGAACCTGTGTGTTCCTATAATTGCTGTTTGCAATTTATTTGGTCGCTTACCGGTGTTTTGTACCACTATAGGTGACCAGAAGTGGTGTTGGGCCATCAGAACGCCGAGTTTCTGAGGCTAGTAGTGCACCGGATGTTGCTACTGCAACACCTCTGTCGGCTGAAAACATTCGATTGGTGGCTGAAGCGGTGTTGGCTGTGATAAATGCGCAGCCTGCAAGGCAAACGCAGCAGCCCGCTCCTGTGATGGAGTAAGAACTTCTGCAAGAGGCTGAGCCGAGGAGAGTGGAGCAAGTGGTTGTGGAACCAGTGGTGCCAAGGAGGGCAACTGAGAGGCAGCTTAAGCACGTAATGAGATTTAACCCTCCGTTATTCTCGCGGTTGGGAACCCCATCTCAGGCTGAAGACTGGCTCTCCAGGGTGAAGAGAGTCATGACAGCAACAGAGACGGAGGAGTGGCAAAATGACGACCATCTCTACGTTCCTTCTGGACGGTGAAGCGAGGATGTGGTGGGAAGTATTGGAGCTGCACCATTTGAGAGGTAGACAACTTATAGACGTTCCGATGGAAGAGTTCTCGGGATTGTTCTTAGCAAGATACCTCCCTTCTACTCAGAGGATTTCGATGGAGAATGAGTTTCTGAAGTTAGTTCAGGGTGAGAGGAGCGTGGATGAATATCTCCATAAGGTCACTCGTTTGAGTCGATATGCTAGCTCCACCATCATGGATGAGGAGCGCAAGACTAATCACTTCTACGAAGTCTTGAGAGATGAGTTGAGACTACTACTCTCGGGGCCGATGACGCAGGGTTTCTTAACCTTGGTCAATACTGCCCGGTCCTTGGAGAAGGACATGAAGAATGTGCAAGCGAAGAAAGGCTTGGGTGATAGAAAATCCGAATTTAAAGTGCCGACTACTTCAAAGTCCGGCTATCGGAGGTCTTTCAAGAAGCATAGGACTTCGGGTCCAGCTCCTTCTGGTGCTTCTGGGGCCACTACGAGTCGGACCCCGGGCGCGTGTTTTACATGTGGAAAGACGGGGCACTTTGCCCGTGACTGTTGGAGCGGACGTCCTAAGTCCGAGAGAAAGTTGGGAGCTACTTATGAAGAGAAGGGAAAGGCGGTGGAGTCGATCGCATCCCATTATGCTCCGGCCCAACCAAGGGTCTATAATCTTGGCCAACAGGAGGCCATCAAACAAGCTGATGTGGTGACAAGTACGGTTTAATTTATAGAAAGTCAATTTCATTAAATACTTGTTATGCACATGTTACCTTACCACTGCTTGTTTAGGATTTGTACTGATTTGTGAAAATCCGGCACGAGCACTCTTCGATACGGGAGCTTCACACTCCTTCTTGTCCGAAGGATTTATATCACGCATCGGAGTACCTTCTTCGATGGCGAAGGATAAGTTGGATGTGTTGTTGCCCAACGGGTGTTCGATGCGAGCAGATAGGATCTGCGATGTTAAGATTCGTATTGGGGAGCAGGTGTTCGACCTGCGGGCGTCTTTACTTCCGTTGGTGGAGTTCGACGTCATATTTGGCATGGACTGGCTCTCGGAGCAGCAAGCCCATATAGATTGCGGTAGCAAGGAAGTTAAGCTAGGAGCAAGTCGTGAGACGACTTTTACGGGCTTAAAGGGGTCGAGCAAGACATTGATGTCTGCTCTTCAGGTGGTGAAGGCGGTTCGTGCCAGAGCAGAACTGTTCTTTACACTAGTGGAGGTTGCAAAGCCGAAGCCCGCATTGGATTATATTTCAATGGTATCGGAATACCCTGATGTGTTCCCCGCAGACCTTCCTGGAGCCCCGCCTCAGCGGGAGATAGATTTTACGATCGAGCTAGTGTCAGGTGCAAAGCCTGTGTCACGATCTCCTTATCGGCTAGCGCATAAGGAAATGGCAGAGCTGAAAGTTCAACTGCAAGAGTTGTTGGAGCAAGGGTATGTGCGCCCGAGTTCTTCGCCTTGGAGCGCACCGGTCCTCTTTGTTAAGAAGAAGGACGGAAGCTTGAGGCTATGTATTGATTATCGGGAGCTAAACAAGCTGACAGAGAAGAACAAGTACCCGATCCCCCGGATTGATGATCTTTTTGATCAGTTAGTCGGGTCGACGGTGTACTCGAAGTTAGATCTCAAGGCTGGGTACTATCAGCTGCGAATAAGGGAGAGTGATATCCCGAAGACAGCGTTTAGTACAAGATACGGGCATTATGAGTTTACGGTCATGCCGTTTGGGCTGACTAATGCGCCGTCAGTGTTCATGGATTTGATGAACAGGACGTTCAGGGAGTACTTGGACCATTTCGTGATCGTCTTCATCGACGATATTTTGGTATACTCGCAAAGTGAGGAAGATCACTTCAAGCATCTTCATTTGGTGTTGGAGATGCTAAAGAGAAATCAGTTGTATGCCAAGTTCTCGAAGTGCGAGTTTTCGCTATCCTCAGTGGCGTTCCTCGGGCATATAGTAAGTGGAGAGGGTATTGCTGTGGATCCGGCGAAGATTGTTGCGACACGGGAGTGGCCTGAGCGTGTTACGGTAGCGGAAGTTCGGAGTTTTCTGGGGCTTGCCGGCTATTATAGGCGCTTCGTAGGGAACTTCTCGCGGATAGCTTTACCTCTCACTACATTGACGAGGAAGGAGCATAAGTTCGTTTGGACGCCGGAGTGCGCGTGAGCTTTTATGGAGTTGAAGTGTCGGTTGACCACGGCGCCTGTGCTGAGTTCGCCATGTGGGACTGAAGGCTATGAGATTTATAGCGATGCTTCAGACAGCGGTTTGGGTTGCGTGCTACTGCAACATGGAAGTGTAATAGCTTATGGCTCTAGACAGCTAAAAGTGCAAGAGAGGAATTATCCGGTCCATGACTTGGAGTTAGCGGCCGTGATTTTTGCTATGAAGCTGTGGAGACACTACTTGTACGGTGTGAAGATTGATATCTACACCGATCACAAGAGCCTGAAGTATCTTATTGATCAGAAAGATCTGAATATGCGGCAGTGTAGATGGATGGAGTTCCTGGGGGACTATACATTTAAGATCCACTACGTTCCTGGCAAAGGGAATGCGGTTGCGGATGCGTTGAGTCGCCGAGGCCCAGCTCAAGCCAATTGGCTAGCGGTGCACGATGAGCGGTTGGTGCGAGAGTTGGAGGCGTTGGAGATTGTCTGTGTGGACAGGCAATCAAGTGCTGAAGCAGTTCTGAATTGGACTGAAGTCCAATATGACCTGGCTGATCGTATTCGACAGGCTTTGGATATGGATGCTCATATGAAGCAGTTCATGGTAGAGGCTCTGCATGGGTCAAATTCCCAATTCGTCGTGGAGGACGGGTTGCTTTGGAAAGACGGTCATTTGTGCATCCCTAGTGTGGGCAATTTGCGGGTGGAGTTGTTGTACGAGGCACACCATATCAAGTACTCGATTCACCCGGGGAGCACGAAGATGTACCGTGATGTGAAGAAACTATTTTGGTGGCCAGGTTTAAAGAAGGATGTGGCGCTATACATAGCGAAGTGCCAAACTTGCGCCTTGGTAAAGGCGGAGTGCCAAAAGCCGGGAGTATTTCTTAAGTCCTTGCCTATTCCTGAGTGGAAATTTGACGACATCTCTATGGACTTTGTGCACGGTTTGCCAAGGTCGCAAAAGGGGAACGACGCCATTTGGGTGGTTATTGATCGTTTAACGAAGGTGTCGCATTTTATTCCACATAGGAAGGAGGATCTGGTGGAGAAGCTGGCAAAGCTTTATGTGGATAACATAGTACGGCTTCACGGTGTGCCCCGCAGCATCGTGAGTGACCGAGATGGGCCGTTCACGTCCAATGATTGGAGGCTGGTGCAGCAAATGTTGGGAACAAAGCTGAAATTCAGCACAGCCTTCCATCCACAAACGGATGGGCAGACCGAGAGGGTCAATAGAACCATGGAAGACATGCTTCGCATGTGTGTCTTGGATTTTGGAAAGCAATGGGAAGACCACCTATATTTGGTGGAGTTCGCATACAACAACAACTATCAAGCGAGTATTCAGATGGCGCCTTTCGAGGCCCTATATGGTAGAAAGTGTCGCACTCCGTTGTCTTGGTTAGAAACGGGTGAGTCCAAGTTGTATAAGCGATCAGAGGTGGAGGATGCTACTTCTTTGGTGAGAACCATTCGAGAGAGGTTGCTTATCGCTCAGGACCGGCAAGCGAAATACTATAATGCCAAGCACAGGAACGTGGAGTTCACTGTGGGCGATTATGTGTACCTAAAGATCAAGCCGTTCAAGGGTGTCTCGCGGGTGCGGCGATTGAAAAAGCTAAGCTCGAGGTACCTTGGACCGTTCGAGGTTCTGGAGCGAGTTGGGGAAGAGGCCTATCGATTGAAGCTTTCAGTGGAGCTTAGTGGATTACATGATGTATTCCACATTTCGGTACTTCGGAAGGCAGTGCAAGATCCTACGCAAGTGATCGCGGTTGATCAAGTGCCGGTGGATAGTGGGCTAACGACAAAGGTCAAGCCCGTGCGGATCGAGGACTCGGAGGTCAAGCGGCTACGAAATAAAGAGATCAGGATGGTCAAGGTCCGGTGGGACAATTGTGGTCGTGAGGAGCTCTCTTGGGAGCGAGAGTAGACTATGCTAGACGAGTATCCGGAGTTGTTCCGCTCAGGTACAAAATTTGGTTTTGTACATGTCTTTCCGTTATGTAATTTCGTGGGCGAATTTCTTTTAAGAGGGGGAGAGTTGTAACGCCCCGAAACTCAAAGGAGCGAAGGGGGACGTTTTGGGCCAGTTTGGGTTTTGGCTGCAGGCACACGGCCTGGGACACAGGCGTGTCCCAGGGTGTGTCAAGCCTGTGTCGACACTAAGACGGGAAGTCGACACTTTGGTCTCGACATTGTGTCGAGACTGGGCACACGGCCTGCGACACGGGCGTGTCACAGGGCATGTCGACCCGTGTCGACGATCGTCCAGGGGAGTCGACGAGATTCGCTAGACGATGCGTCGAGAGTGGGCACACGGCCTGCGACACGGGCGTGTCGCAGGGCGTGTCGACCCGTGTCGACACTCGTCCCGGAAGTCGACGAATCTTGCTCGACGATCATCGAGACAAGGCACACGGCCTAGGACACGGGCATGTCCGAGGCCGTGTCGAGTGTGGAGACCGTGTACACGGCCCTGGAGCCCAGGCGTGTCAAGTGACACGGGCAAAGACACGGGCGTGTCCTAGAACCCGTGCAGTGCTCGGGTTGATTTTGGGGAAAAATGATGGGGTACAAGGCCGGCCACACGGCCGTGTCAGGTGGAACACGGGCATGTCAGCTCGAACAAGGGCGTGTTCGATACCCGTGTGAGGTTCCAGGTGATTCGATTTCGACGGCGAATGAGGCACACGGCCCTGGACACGGGCGTGTGCCAGGCCGTGTTCGGTCCAGATTGGGCATTTCAGCCCCGAATCGAAGCCGTTCATTTCTTTAACTGAAGATCAAACGGCTGGGGGTTGTTCCTGAAGGGATATACCCATGAATGTACTTGGAAAACCCTTACTTTTCATAACTTCTCATCTTTCTAAAACCTTAGAGAGAGAGGAGAACCAAGGGAGGAAGAAGAAGCTAGATCACGCCATTGGAGGAGCTTCGGAGCTCCGAATCGCGAGCCGACTTCGGATCCACGGAGGCAAAGCTAGTGCGGTGCTTTTCATCCGATTACTTTTCAATGGCGCCAAAGAGGAACGCTAGGGTAACGATCCTCATCTTGAGAATGAGTAGCTCTCTTTCTTTTCATAGGAAGCCCGCTCTCGCGAGTTTGCGGAGAGTTGGAGGCGTTCCTTCGGGTAGATATGTGAAGTCCCCGTTGTTTAGAGTCTGTAAGCGAGAACGGACATAGGCATGATGTGTGAAGCCCACCCGGACATGTTGGTCTGGATCGGTGATGTTGCATTGCATAATGCCGGAGAAGACTCCGTGCTATTGGTTGTTTTTCGGGTTTTTTACGCGGTAGATTGCAGCAGGGAGCCATGGGGACTAACCCAAAGGTGCACCCGGAAAACTGGGCGGATACGAGATCTTGCCAACTTGGTGGCTTGAGAGCCAACTTGAACATAACCAGGTTATGTGACTTGTGATGGAAATGGGACTCGGTGGAAGTTTGACCCGCGCAAATGGCTTAAATTGTCGTTGCGATGTGAGCACGGGTTAGATGGAACCGTACCCATTCTATGTCGTTCGGTTAAAGAGACCTAAAGGCACGTGGCACTTACCGTTGGCATAGATTAGGGTCTTCGGCGGTCAATGGCTTAAATTGTCGTGACCCAGGCCAGGAAGACAAATTGCTCATAGGTTTGGCCATCCAAGTGGCGGTGGTGAGTCCGGAATGTCTATGGCTTTAATTGACGTGACATCGACCGGTTCACCGAGAATGTGCCCTGAGAGCACGGGGCGTGTGGCCGTGCGAGCCAACGTCTGTGATGAATTGGCTATTGATATAAATTGCTCACTTATGCTAATGAAATGCAGGGAAGGAGCATCGCCGCCCCGAGTTGGGGGCGGGATCGTTATAATTTTGTCAGCATTGCTGACCGTTGCCTTGTTTTGCCACCGTGCGGTGGTTTGTTGCTTGCAGGTGCAGCTGGACCAAGCGGTCAATAGCGGGCTAAAGCCCGAATGCGAAGCCGACCCTTGAAGGCCTAAGTTGGAAGTGTTTACTTCTTTATTCATGTGTGACCGGCCTGCGTGCTGTGGTTTGTAAAACATGTAATTGGAAGTGAAACATTTTGTAAGGCCTTAAGGCTTATTTTGGGTATTTTGTATCACATTCCTATTCTGTACTAGTGGGCATTCAGGCTCTAATGCTGGGTTCTTTATTGCAACTTTAATATAATGCTTCCGCTAGAATGCTCTGTGTAGGACGTTGAGATTGGTTGGATGGTTTCCATAAGTAACCACCCGGTCTGTCTGTGGCATACGGCGTCGGGCCCCGGCCGGACCTACTGCTATATGCTATGTGACGGATAGGGGGTGTTACACCTTCGGCAGAGTATACGGAGTACTTGGCAAGCATGAGCAAATTTTGTGATATCCGTGACCGAATCAAAGTGGAGCAAGGAATGGATGTGTCCCTGGCCCCGGCAATCAAGTTAATCGAAGATGGAACTAGTGATGATTATACGCTAAAATACGGCCTCATTTATTTTCGTGGCCGGCTCTACATTACCAAGGGCGGTAAAATCCGGGAGGATATCTTGAGAGAGGCTCATTGCTCTCAATATTCAGTGCACTCGGGTATTGCCAAGATGTACGCCGGCCTATGGAAGAGCATGTGTTGGCCGGGAATGAAGAAGGATGTCAGATATTTTGTTACACACTGCGAAGCCTATCAAAGGGTGAAGGCGGAATGCAAGAGCCCTGGTGGTTTGTTACAATCGTTGCCCATTTCTGAGAGGAAGTTTGAGGATATCTCCATGGTCTTTGTCCTTGGGTTACCTCACTCACACTCAGGATGATTCTGTGTGGGTGATCATTGATAGACTGACAAAAGTAGCCCAGTTTATCCCCATGAAGAAAGAGGCTCACATGGATGTCTTGGCAAGCCTCTTTGTGGAGCAGTTCGTACGGTATCATGGCGTGCCTAAGACAATCGTTTCTGACCGGGATGGTCGTTTCACCTCAAGGGAATGGAAGGCAGTACAGGCGTATTTGGGTTCGGGCCTTACCTTTAGCATCGTGTTTCATTCTCAGACAGAAGGGCAGTCTGAGAGTACCATCAGAACACTGGAAGATTTGTTGAGGTTATGTGTGTTAGATAGAGGAGAGCAGTGGGAAAGGATTTTACCGGCGGTGGAATTCTCCTACAACAACAGTCATCAAGTTAGCATCGGCATGGCGCCCCATGAAGCCCTTTACGGAAGAATGTGCAGAACCCCCTTGTCTTGGGTGCATGATGAAGACCCGAAGGCTTTGTGAATTGAGTATATTGATGATATGGATGCGGTGGTTAGACTGATACAGGATGGCATGTTGGAGGCTCAAAGTAGGCAAGCGAAGTTTTATAATTCAAAGCACCAGATGGTGGAGTTTCAAGTGGGCGATAAGGTGTTTCTGAAGATTCGGCCGATGCATGGGGTGTCATGGGTGCGTGGTGTGAAAAAGCTCAGCCCAAGGTACGTTGGGCCTTATACTATACTGGAAAGGATTGGCCAGTTGGCCTATCGGTTGGAGTTACCGCCGGAGCTAGAGAATCTCCACGATGTGTTCCATGTGTCGTCGCTTCGAAAGGTGCTGTTGCGGCTCGATCGATATATCCCCACTATTGATGGTGCAGTGGTGACTGATAGGTCTGTGCGACTGGAGCCGATACGGATCGTAGATAACGACACAAGAATGTTGCGTCGAAAAAGTGTTCCCTTGGTGAAGGTGCTATAGTCTAATCATGGGAAGGAGGAATATACATGGGAGCCGAAGGATTTGATGCAAAAACATTACCCAGAGTTGTTTGCTGAAGGTAATTTATTTAAAAGCATATTATATTTTCTGTTATGCTTTTCTCCCCATAGCCTGAGCCTGATTTCGGGGACGAAATCTTTTATTTTGTTTATAGGATTTGTAACGTCCCGAATCGCACTAGGCCCCTCGTTCTTGTTTTTGAGTCAAGAGAGATGACTTGGGTTTAGGGGGAGTGCTGACAACTGGGCAGCACATGTGAAAAGGAGGAGAAATCCGTCAAGCATATGACACGGGTAAAGACACGGCCATGTGCATACCCTTGTGGGAGTGGCCAGCTCTTGAGTCGATGACTCGAGTATGTCCAGAGAAGGACACGGGTAGTGACACAGGCGTGTCACTACCCGTGTGAAGTGACACGGGTATAGACACAGGTAGAGACACGGGCGTGTCCCTACCTATGTACATGTGTGTCGAGTTGAACTTGACATAGCGTGTCGAGATCTACGAACTGTGTGTTGAGATCGACGAATTGTATGACACGGGTAGAGACACATGCGTGTCCCTACCCGTGTGTCATTGTGTTGAGTTGAACTCGACGAGGCGTGTCGAGATCGACAAGGTATGTCGAGATCGTATTACACAGGTAGCTACACGGGTGTGTCCCTACCCGTGTGTGTCGAGTTAAACTCGACAGAGTGTGTCGAGATCGACGAACTACGTGTTGAGATCGACGAATTGTATGACACGAGTAAAGAAACGGGCATGTCCCTACTCGTGTGTCGTTGTGTCGAGTTGAGTTCTTCGAAATGTATCCAGAGAAGGACACGGCCAGGGAACACAGCCGTATCATGTGGACACGGGTCGGGACACGTGTCCCTACCCGTGTTGAGTATTGAACCGACACTAAAACCGTCATTGATGCTGTGCCTAAGCAGGACATGGGTAAGGACACGGGCATGTCCCTACCCGTATCACTCTTCATATATAAGGGGAAGTGAAAAACCTAGCCATTTTCATGCTCATTTCATCCCCTATTTTTTGATAGAAACTCTTATTGAGAGAAGGAAGTTGCTGGACCTAGTTCTAGAGGAGGAGATCCGCCGCAGTCGTGAAGGAGAAGATGTCGCCGAGAAGAGTTACCCGATCTATGGCCGGAAATAGTGGAAATGCCAGAAATGAGGTGTGCTTCCTCCTCTCTCCCCTGGTGCTAGATCTATAGATATCTAGGTGAGATGTCGACTTAAAAGAGTCTTGACTAGCGAGATGGTGATTCCTCTAGGATGAGGCCGATCTAGGGCTTGTGCTCTTAGTTAGTGGTGTCTTCTACCTCTCCAACCTTCTATGCAATGATGGGGGATGGTTTCGTGAAGAGTAAAGGCCTTATGAGGGTGAATAAGGGTGGAGGAATTTCTGGTGTGATTTTGGAAGACCGACTTGAGGAGGAAGATGAACCGATGTCGTTCATTCCTCTTTAAGAGGCGTGCAGAATTTGTGTTCTGCGCGCAGCAATTTTCTTGGCTATTTTTAGATGTGATATATCCAGATCTGGCTGTTGACTAAACATGGAAGTGAAGTCCCTTGCAAATACCTTTCCAACGAGTAGTTGCACGACTTTATTCAAGTCTGTAGCCATGGGAAAGTCTGAACGAATATGACGTCCGATAAATCATGCATGCAGAAATTCTGTTCTGTACGCAGTGGACTTCAACGCCGATTTCAAGTATGACACTTTTGAATCTGGGTTGTGGTGTGAACATAAACGTTGTAGCCCTTGGAAAGACCTTTCCATAGAGATGTTACCCATCTTCTCGGGATTACTATAGCTTCAGAAATCTCCGGTTGAATTTGTTGTCCAGATTTATTATGCACTTAAATTCTGGGTTTTTATATAATATGGATTTGGATTCGGTGGAATCGATGTTGCAAACTAACTCAAGATTTTGGTGAACTATTTTATGTTAAGCACCGTAGTGCTATGAATGATGAAGAATATTAATTGGTTTTCATATAACTGAATTGTGAAGCAAGCTTACTTAAACGAAATGACTTGTTAGAAATTGGTAGACTATTATATATGCGTATTATGTTATACCATGTTGAAATCATTTGAAATGACATATAGAAAGATAAACTATGCCCATGAGTATTTTTGATGGTTGGAATGAAATTTAGTAATCCAATACTTAGAGCGTAGTCTCCCTACGTGTAGTATTGTGGAAGGATGTAGTTGTGGTGTTGACCGTCACTGGTTGGGTTAGTATTGAGATAAGGTATATATGGATGGTTGGGCTGTGTCCTCGTACTTACTTCGAAGGCCCATTCCATGCAACGGTGATGTGGAATTTGCATGCGGTGTGAGTCGACACGCGGTGTCGTAATCCTGGGTTAAGGATAGTGTGGTAGGTCTACGGGCTCGCCGATCGTCACACCGATGGGAGTTGACAGTTAGACTTTGGGTGGTTGGGTTGTTTCCTCGGTGTTCACGTCCCGGGGCCCCTTCCATGCCAAGTGAACGGTTGGGCTGTGTCCTCGTGCTTTCTTCTGAGGCACCTTCTGATTCACACCAGGCCAGTTCGGGCTGTGTTCTTGGTGCACATCTACCCGAGACCCCGCTGGGCCATAGTACGCATGGGCTCTGTTGTTGTGTTCTTATTGTTGAGGCGTACGGAGGCCTATGTGAAATATTGTGGATACCCGCCTAGTAGTAGATATGCCCGCTCTACTGTCACCGCCTGGCCACGACGGTTGATGCCTGAGAGGTTAGCGACCTGCTCGAATAGTGGAAACTATAGTCTGTCTCGACATGGCAATTGTATGTGTGTGATCATGGGTGAGTCATTGCATAGCATACACACCATTTCATAATATTGCACAATAAGATCCTCATTGTATAAGTTTGTATGGGCACTCCTATACGATGAGTTACTTTATGCAAACCGATCCTTAACTTATAAGTTTGTACGGGCATCCTTATAAATTAAGTTACTTATCTATTGTAGTTACTTCGTACTTGTTGAATTACTATAGCTTAAGTAGAACTACTAGAATATAATGCTATTAATCTTATTGTACCATCAACACCTGCTTGTACCTGTTATACTATTTATTATACTTGTACCCTTGGTCCTTTCTCCGCCCGGTGCCGAGGAGTCGCCGGGGGAGCGGATGTGAAGTCACTTAGTCTTTTCGATTAATGGTTGCTACGTCTTCCTTTTTAGGAGGTCACCCCGCAGATAGAGCAGTCGTAGACCATGCAGCAAAACAGCCAGGCCAGGATGACAGGGCCTGAAGTGACGGTGTCGTCGCTACCGTCAGTTACGGATGTGAGTGTTGAGCGACTCTGATGTATCCTGTTTGGGCAATTTTATAGCTGTACTCTGATACTTGTAGAAGCTTATTATTAGCTTCTCATTTATTGTACTATTAGGACAGTATTACTTAGTGTGGATTTGACTTCTGCTTTTATATTATGGTTGGGTTGGCATGTTTATATTGATATTGGTTGCAGCCGGCGGAATAGGCATCTTGTGGTACAGGTTAGTCCGTGTGCTAATGCTACCACAAGGAGGTTGTTCTGGGCATAAAACACCCCTTCGTGCCGTGTTTTGGGATCCGCGAGGGGGCGTCTTATAGCCTAGTGTAGGATGGATTGAGATGGTGTAGGTCGCACCTGCTTGTGAGCGACCTAGAGAGTTGTTGCCTGCCCGACAACCTGACGGTCATTGCTTATTATGATGTGGTGGTATGTGTGGATGACAATGGGAGTCCGCACTGTTGGGTAGTCCACCTATTAGAATAGTGAACCTTTGTTCGGTTAGTTGATTTAACCACGCAGCCTGCAGGGGCGGACTAAGAAAGTAGTCCGCAGACACTACAGAACGAGCGGCGGCTGCGCGACCTGGACGGTCAGACCGGGGAGACCGCCCTAGCCGCACTGTAACAACCCCATCCATTTATATAGTATATACTAGAAGGTCTGGCCGGGGCCCCACAGCATATACCACAAAACATGCGGTGACGTCACAGTATGAGACCAGAGTAGCAGAGCGCACCCTAACACATTGCATTCGAGTGGAAGCCTATAACACTACACTTTAACTCCACACCTGAATTTCCCACATATAAAACCTCCACATTTTATACATCATAGGAATGTCTTACAACACACATAAACAGTTGGCCTTATGTCCTTACAGGTCTTTCAAAACAGTGGCCTCAAACATTGGCATGCCGGCCGGCCACATCAAAAGAAAACATAACACAGCCATTTCTTTTAGCCTTCGAGGGCTAGCAACGGCGGCAGCAAATGCATAAGGGACTTCAACCCTTATGCGTCCCGCTCGGCTCTCCAGCACCTGACAGGGACATTCCACCCATGGGCGGCAAACAGAGGCAACGGTCTGCATTCAGCTGACCAAATTATAACGACCCTACCCCTTTTCGAGGCAAACGTATTTTTCCATGCAGCATAGCATATCACAAGCATGTATATATATCTCATATAATGTGCTTTCACGTACACATGCCATCACAATCGTCAGCCACCCGGCCTGACAGTCCGCGCACTCAGGGCACATTCTTGATGTACTGGGAAA